>JAECUM010021434.1:0-54459 GCA_016617855.1 Megalonaias nervosa | reverse complement strand
TCCCACGAACTTGCATCAGATCACCTCTGCATTATATGCCATCTTGACGTATCAGTCCCTAACCCTCCACCTTTATTTACTACTAAGAGAAACCTCCGTATGATAAATAGAACCAACTAATGCAAGACATCCAAGCAAACGTAACAATTTGCTTACTTCCTACAGCAGAACAACTCGATAGCTGCCTGCGTTCATTGCTTGACAAATATGCCCCAGCAACCAAGCGCAGAGTATCAATTCAGAAGTGTTCTCCATGGTATAGCAGTGTAAGAGATCAGCTTAACACTGCTAAAAAAGACCGCCGTAAAGCTGAGAGGCTTTGACTTTCAACCAGACTCACTATTCATAAGCAAATCTATGAAGCCGCTAAGAAGAACGTCACAAACATAGTCCATGCAGCGAAATCAGCCCACTACAGTACTAAGACCACGGAAAGTTCCAGCTGCAAAGAACTCATCGAGATTACTAACAAGCTAATGTCAAGGAACAAATGTACACCACTTCCAACTACCTTCTCTCCAGTCGACCTTCCCGACCTGTTTGCAAATTTCTTCCGTGACAAAGTACAAACCATTAGAGATAAGCTTGACAACCCAATTTCAATTGACTCATCGTCACCATACAGTTGCAATACAGAATTTTCAGCGGCAACCGTTATCAGCATTTGAACCTGTCGCTATGGATTTAGTACGTACAATCGTGATGAAGAGTGCGCCAAAGTCATGTGAACTTGAGCCAATTCCAACATTACTGCTGCTTGAGTGCTTAGATCCAATATTGCCTTCCCTAACTGATGTTATTAATACCTTTCTCTCATCCGGGGAATTCCCATCATTTTTCAAAACTGCCATTGTAAAGCCTCTGCTGAAGAAATCAACACTCAACCATAACGATTTAAAGAACTACCGCCCAGTTTCTAATCTCCCATTCATGTCAAAAATCTTAGAAAAAGTTGTTCTATCCCAACTTGTATCTCATCTGAATTCAAACAGTCTTTTTCAGCAATGTATAGTCTGCATATCGCCCTTGCCACAGTACTGAAACTACTCTTCTGAAAGTAGTTAATGACCTTCTCTCTGCTTGGGATAGCGGAAAGATTACAGTCCTTACCCTCCTTGATTTGTCTGCAGCATTTGACAAAATAGACCA
Source organism: Megalonaias nervosa (assembly GCA_016617855.1). NCBI lineage: Eukaryota > Metazoa > Mollusca > Bivalvia > Unionida > Unionidae > Megalonaias > Megalonaias nervosa. The sequence continues at coordinate 53,310 of JAECUM010021434.1, read as the reverse complement.
TGATATATTACTTCACCGTCTCCAGCATGTATTTGGCATTCATGATACAGCCTTACTGTGGTTCAAGTGCTACTTGGTCAACAGGACACAACTGTGTCCGCAAATCGAATACACTCCACCCCAGTTGATATATGTTGTGGTGTTCCACAGAGGTCTGTTCTTGGACCTGTTCTCTTTATTCTATACACTCAGCCGCTCTCAAGTGTCATAGATCATCATCCAGTGTCTCACCAATTGTATGCTGATGACATCCAAATATACAAATCTAGCCACCCAACTGAAGTCGATACTACCATCCAAGGCATAGAGAGGTGCATTTCTGATGTGAAATCATGGATGACATGTAACAAGCTGCAGATGAATGATGACAAAACTGAAGCCATTCTGATTACAACACAAAGACTTTCTCATTCACATCCTTTACCTCAAACGATAAATATTAGCAACACCAACATTACATTCAAACAGTCAGTACGAAACCTAGGTGTTACTCTCGATAGTACTCTCACATTGCAACAACATGTCATGAACATATGCAAGGCCGCATATCTTGAGCTGAGACGCATCAGCTCTATTCGCAAATATCTTTCAGTTGATGATACTAAAACACTTGTGTGTTCCTTAGTACTTTCAAGACTGGACTATTGTAAATCCATTCTGTCTGGTTCATCTCGATATCTACTCCAGAAACTTCAAAAAGTTCAAAACACAGCTGCTCGGATCATCCTTCGAGTACCACGATCAGAGCACACCTCCCCCTGCTCTGTACCCTACACTGGCTATCCATTCGATCCAGAATCAAACACGAAATTTGTACTCTGTGCTACATTTCACTGACGGGCTCCAGTCCAACATACCTATCCGACCTCACCCATGTGTACACACCAGCAAGATACTTACGCTCCTCTTCTGACAATTGTATACTCATTATTCCCACTATGAAAACGAAACCATATGAACAATGTTCTTTTGCATACCAGGGCCCAGCAACGTGGAACGAATTGCCCACTGAACTTTGACACAAAGACACAGTGATCTCATTCAAGAGCGCTCTTAAAACTCACCTATTTCGACTGCAAGAACAAACTTAAAGACCTAATAATGTTTCCTACCTTAAATATTTTCAGCATGTTTTATGTTTTCTAATTTCATGGTTTTTGTCTTTTATAATCATATCATTATATATGTTTTTTGTTTTTTTTATGTTTTAGGTGTTGTCTAATGTTGTAAAGTGCTTAGAGCTTCTAAAGATTAGACGCTATACAAAGTCCTCATTATTATTATTATTATTATTATTATTATTATTATTATTGTACGGCTGGGGAGTTCTATTTTCGACCTTTTGAAAGGAAGACAATATCTCGAGTTTACAACACAGCTTGTACTTTCTATCAGTAAAAGTCACAGTGGAACGAAAATCGAGCTCATGTGTGGTTTTTATCAGTATTCACAGGGGAAAGAGAATAAGAACTGAATTATAATAATAAAACGGATCTCGTTTACTCCGAGTCAAATGATATTATCGCATGAACCACGTGCATCTTTTAGTTGTGAAAACCTGCTGAACAAGTGCAGTTTAGTAGCTTACAGAAAGTGATATGTTTTCTTTGATTTTTCACGAAATGCAAACGTAAATTGTTCACAAATGAAAATGAAAAAATCGACTATTCCGCATATTTATCGGTGTATGATAACGTCTCCTATCTGCACTAACTCATCGTCTTCCTCAGCAAGATAATTACGTGATGATACAATTAAATATCTATATTTAATCGTGCAAAATAGATTATGTCAGAAGTTGTTACACCTGACATTCAAGAAGGGTGCAAAGCTAATGCTTTCTGTTTATTTATTTGTGGAAATTGTGTTTTCAGGTGTCACAATTACATGTTTATAACACAACAGCAAATTCTATTTTCAGGTGTCAAATTAACATGGTTATAACACTATTGCTGTAAAAGGCATTGATCAAATGTAGTTGAAAATAGTCAGCCATGCAACGCCCTCGGAAAAAGTATAGTTTCTTAAGTATTAATTTAATACTTTCTAACAATCTGCACAACATTTAGATTGATTAATTGATTTGGTTTGACGGCCCTTACGCACATGAATAACAATGTGTAATACACACACAATGGAAATAATCGGCCTTTCCCTGAGACGCACCAAGATGACCGAGCCGGACAGGCTTTGGACAGGAACTGGTTCGAAACGGTTTTGGCTCTTTTCTTTCTTTTAAACCTAATTTAATGGGGTATGACCGAAACAGAGATGCAACATTACAAAGTTATTGACTCTGTGTTGATTTTAAACGAATTTTAGGATTTTTTCTGTGTTTACTTATTGTTATTTATTTTTACTGTTATTGAACTCATATTCTTCACTTTTATAACAAAGACTATACTTTGTCCTCAGTTAGACTATACTTTGTCCTCGATTAGCGATACTGGATCACTTTTATAACAAAGACTATACTTTGTCCTCAGTTAGACTATACTTTGTCCTCAATTAGCGATACTGGATCACTTTTATAACAAAGACTATACTTTGTCCTCAATTAGCGATACTGGATCACTTTTATAACAAAGACTATACTTTGTCCTCAATTAGCGATACTGGATCACTTTTATAACAAAGACTATACTTTGTCCTCAATTAGCGATACTGGATCACTTTTATAACAAAGGCTATACTTTGTCCTCAATTAGCGATACTGGATCATCAAGATATCTTTCTTTGCATAGAAACTCAACCACAGGTTATAACAAACGGCCATAGAAGGTCCGAGATCACTCACCTAACTGATTTTACACATAAAATCCGAATACAATCAGTTAATTTGATGCCTTCTTACACTTAGAATTATTTGTCTTTTTGTTGTTTGTGTTTGCTTTCTTCATTTTATAATGAAGTCATATTAAGTGATAGATCAGCATCGTTGGTACGGACTTGAAAGACCTTATACCAGAATTCTTTCTGCAAAATTAGATCAACTTATCTTTACCAGTTTTGCAGAAGAAGTTATTACAAGTTTGCATTAAAATTTTTTAGTAACGATAACCACATTGAACATTGGATCAGTACCATCCGTGCAGAACAGAAAGACATCGATGCTAGTATGCTTCCTGTCAAAGTTTGTCAAACTTATTTTAACAGTTTTTGTGACAGAGTTATTTCGATTTTGTCAAATTTATTTCAATAGTTTCTGAGACAGTGTTATTGTGATTTTATTGCAACAGCAATAAAATTTTGACGGCAGATCGGCATCATTTACGCAAACTTGAAAAGTCTTTTGCCATAACGCTGTTCAACTTTTAATAACAAGATATCGTAAAAAAAAAGTTTTCTATTGAAACTGACGGAGATCATATTTGATGACGAATCGACTCTAGGGGCATATATGTTAGGATGCTCTCTTTTTAAGTTTTGCGAGTTCATTTTCGCGGGTGTTAAGAAGAGGTCAAGGATTTTCTATGGTTAGTAACGGCGGGAATACCTGATGATAGAAGGTATATTTTGTTAAAATACAAAATGCCTCTATGCCAGTATTCTTTCGTTGAAATTTGCTGAAAGTCGCTTCAGTGGTCTTAATGAATAGGTGATATATTGTTTTGCTTTTTTAACTTTTCTAGTTTTGCAAGGGTGGCTATATTTACTGGCGGATTAGCGTGATTTTATTACAATTTCAAAGACCATAATGCATGAATGCTTTCAGTCAAATGTTTTTGGTTAAATTCTGTTGACACTGTTTAAGAAGAAGTTATTCAAGGCTTTTAATTTAGGAAATGGCGGCTATGTAGGCATACTTTTTAAATCTGAAAGGTCATAATACCAGAAAAGTGTCATTTAAATTTTGTATTACTTTATTCTTCGGCTTTTTTAAAAAATTGGTTTTACGATTTGAATATTTTTATTAACATCGGCCATATTTTATGGCGGATAGGCGTTATTTGCACAAACAAGAACAATTTTTCAAGCCAGAATGTTTTCTGTCAAATCTGGTTAAATCCTGAATATGTGGTTATTGAAACGAAAGTGTTAAAATGCTGTCATATTTTTAATAACGGTGACCATAGTTGATGACGGATGGGTAAAATTGATATGAGCAAGTGCAGCAAAATCGCTATCATGCTCAAACTCAGATTCAACGCAAAATTCAGGAATCTAATTTGTCATTTATTTGACACTAGCGATTCAGAAGCAAACGTTAGAGCTGAGTCTTCGTGTGGGTATAAATATTTTTGGCTAACACAGATCATGATTCTTTTCATGAAACATTTTGAACGCGAATCTCAAACTGAAACCCATATTATTCTGTAACTTTAAATAACATAAAGTCAGCAAAATATAACTTAAAGTATTTTCTTAACTGAGGCCACACAACACATATGCAGAATTGTAATGGCATGAATAAAATTCTAAGCTAAATTCCGTTCTCATATTGAGGTATTTAACTTAAACCTGAGTTTCGTACTTAAAAAATTTCGAAAATATGGATCAGTGATAATATGACTATGAGTATTACCTTAAGATCTTATTAACCATTCAGCTAATCGACAGTAACTTTTCAAAAGTAAGCTCCTTTTTGATTGTTTGACAAAAACCTCAAGTCTAAAAACAAACGCAAAAATGGTCTGATCTCCGGCAAGATATGCACGCCATCAAGAAGTCTCATGAAAAAGAATCCTTACCTTGGCCTGGCTTTCATCTGAATGGGTAGTTCTCAAAAAGTTTGAATACTTGGAGAGATCTGGATATGTAGCGAATGGACTTATCACCGGAAGGTCCATTCCAGCCAATGCTTCAAGAACACCCTCCGTCGCTTGACTTCTGGACGGTCCAAAAATTCCTTCAATGAATCAAAGATACTTGGAAAACCATGAAATATATTTGAGACTTTATCGTGTCAGGATGGATGATAATATCGTACAAAAGTCGCAGGACTCTGCTGTTGGAAAGTGTAAATACTCAAGTCACGAGATACAACCGAGAGACTTATCACTGGACTGCCCTTTTATCCAATGCTTCAAATCTCCTTTTATTACTTTGACATCAGGATGACAGAACTCCTATAAAACATAGCAGACTTTGCAAGATTTTTAGCTTTGGAACGTCGATGTTATCCAATACGTATAGAACAGCCTCATATCGTTTGACTCTATATGACCTTAGAATTCCTATTTAAGGCGGAACTCTAAAGACTCTTGAAACCTACTGAAATATATACTTGTTGAAGAATATTTAAGAATTATTGGAGAATATTTAAGAACTATTGGAGAATATTTAAGAATTATTGGAGAATATTTAAGAATTATTCAATGTTAGGGTCAGATAATATTATTGATATCTATCAGTCGCATCCTACTGAACAAACAATTGAGTCAAAATTAATTTTTAAAAATGTATGCGTATAAGGGTCATATGCTATTTGATGTGTGTAAGCGTTTGTCGAAGCACGCGGAAAGGGTCTGAGCCCAGGGCTCAACCGGGCCAGTGGTTGTACACAATGAGCCCAGTGGCTCAACCATTCAATAGTTGCACACACTGAGCCTAAACTAAACCATTCATGATCATTACACTTATGCGATCAAGTACTAAGTATATAAAGTGTATGTCGTGAAGTCTTCGAACATGAAAACATTTACCCTTAGACACGACACGTTTTGAGCACAAAACTGAACCTGTACCATAATCACAAAAGATGCCTTGAAAAAGACGAGCATCCAGACTTTGCCACATCCTCCATACAACCCTGATTTAGCTCCAGGTGATTTTTGGCTTAATCACATTATCAAACAGTCGCGAAGTGCGGATGATTTCAAGCCGCTATGCGTTGGAAGTGCAGTTTTCCAGTGTATGAACACATATATATATATAAAAAAAAAACACAATCTCATTAAAATCTGATCTCCAATATCCTACGTGAAGATCTGACAGCGACCGCTTACGGGTCATGTTCAGGTGACCAGTGTTATTGCCATAATCGCTAATTTTATCAGCCAATCGAATGGATGCTTATACTTTTTCGTTTGGGGACTAAGCAGAGTGGCTGAAGGGCATAAATGTGTGCAGAACGATTTGATTCGCCTTCGAATTTCTAAGAGCTGCATATCCACTATCTAATTAAAGGTCAACTGAGCATGACCCCTTAAGTCGTCGCTTTCCGTTCTTCACCAAGGATAGTGGAGATCTGATTTTAATCAGATTGATCAGAAAGCAAATGTAAAATGGCACTTGAATAATCAGACTGAGAAAGTGTGTAGAGGTGTATGGGGAGTACTTAGATGAGATACACTGCTGTACTGGTCAGTAATAAAGAATTTTGCTGTACAGTGCAGTAAGATTCAGAAGTTTTTAAACACCCCCCATATGTTCATTATTTCAATACAATCAAGCGTTGTCTATATTGTTTTAATGCACGCACTTTGCGTTCTTAAGGAATAATTTTCATATTTACCAAGATGGAGTGGAGAGCTTGCGTTTTGAGAGGTATAGCACGTATCTCCATGGAATGGGAAGATTCCAACTGCATCGAGAGCGCCTGCTACACTTCTGTTTACAACATCACAGTCGTCATAGACGTCAAATCCTAAAACGACAGGTTAAGAACAGTTGCATTTATAATTTTCATTATCATTTTACATGTTATTTGTATTTCTTTTTATGTCATGATCCTTCTCCCTCTTTCTTTCTCATTGCCTCTCTCTCTCTCTCTCTCTCTCTCTCTCTCTCTCTCTCTCTCTCTCTCTCTCACACACACACACACACACACACACACACACAAAGAAACATACACAATAAAATAACAGCTGCATGTCCATATTCAAACTGAAAATTAAATCGAAAACATGCCTATAAAAAGTTACTCATCAGATAATGTTTGCATCTAGTTTGTCATCTGAACAAAAATTCAAGTATTTTACGGTATACGTAAAGGTATGGGAATTAACATTGTATCGTTTTAGTGATGCAAAATTATGACAACCTTTAAATTAATTTTGTTTACTTGCACTAACAACAAACAGTGTCATTTTGCAAGGAAGACAATAACATATCACAGTGATGCTTCTAATAACGTCGGATGGTGTCCACTATTAAAGAAATACATATTACCTTATGTGTGATTTCTGTGATTTGGATTTTTAACGTAGTTTTAACAATTTTTCAGTTATATCGCTACGATGTCTGCAGTATGGCAGTTTATAGTGATGTCTAGCACTGGGGCATCATGCCGCAGACATATAGCATCATGTCCCACCCAGTCACATTATCCTGACACCAGGCCGACCAACCCTAACACTAACCTCTTAATGCTGAGCGCCAAGGAAGGCAGCTGCTAGTACCATTTTTATTGCTTTTGTATGACTCAGCCGGGGTTCAAACCCGCGACCTCCCGCATCCGAGGTGGACGGTCTACCTCTTAGGACACCGGAGCGGTCACATATTACCTTGCAATATTGAAAACGGTAATATTAGACATATCTCTTTTCTTCCAGTTCGGAATTTACAACATGTAGGTGACGTTAAACCAGTATATCTCTCAGCTTTATTGACTAGGAATATAGAACGGGCGGAGACGGACTGTGAAGTTGACAAATAATAATATTTAGAGACGGTGTGGGTGGGGTGGGGTGATAGTAAAGAGAAATGGAGTGATCAGCGATTTCAAATTTTAAAAGAAATATGATGCATGTGTTCTAGACAAACGAAGGAGATGAAGCGGAAGGAGGGCCTTTGTCTTAATTCCTTGTAAGTGTAGCTGGGTGGATGGGTGGGGTAATAACAATTATTCCTAAGCTCATTTTTTCCAGTAACTTAAGGTTTTTACACAAATTATGTGCAAAAGCTATGCTATAAATGTAAGTGTTCTATATGTATATAACTCCGTTCATAAACAAGGCCTTAAATTTTACACTTATCTATTCGTTCATTAATTCATTCCAGCGAGATACATACATTACACACAAGAGAAAAGAACATAATCAAATCCAAACAAGATGTAAGTGTCCAAATATTAGCTTGAAAGAATATACAGTAAAATAAGATCTGAAAGCAGAATAAATAATCGTATTTAAGTGACAATTCGATAGAAAAGCACATATGGTCAAATTACATTAATTCATAAACATGGTTATGAGCAAGTATAATGTACATGCACGTCATCATGTTCATAATATGATTTCCCTGTGATCACGTGTCTTAAGTATTATTTCTTATCCTCAGATGACCCACAATTCCCACTGCCTGCATTATAGTGTGATAAAAATAGAATATCAATTGTTGTACAGGGAAGAATAAACTCTCGATATCCGAATAACAAACCTGGAATAAACTCAAGTTTTCAGACGGGAATTATTTGGGTAAGACCGAATAGTTTGAGCAGACTAACTAAACGCTACTTTGGGTTAGCTGTATTGCTGTGGGAAAAGGGGGCTCCAGGCCAAATTTGATTAAATTATATACCGGTAAAAACCATTGGCGACTTTTCTCGTATAAACACTAATGTCACACCATGTGGAAGGTAGGTACACTAATTGCCGCATTTTCGCTTTATCGCAGAACGTATTACAATGGTAAGCCTTTTAAAACGTATATGTTTAAAAATAAATGTTTACTTGGCACGCTTATCACACAAAGTGATCACTGGGAATTGCAGTCTGTACTCGCTTATATGGCGACTCCAACTGCAAGCTGCACAGACCCAGATCTACCGTCGCATAATACGCCGGCAGATCTGGGTCTGTGCAGTTTGTAAGATTTATCAGCAAAACAAACAACATAGACCCAGATCTGCCGGCGCATTAGTTGTTTGCAGTTAGACTCGACCTGTAAGCGAGTACAGAATGCGCTTGATCATGTCAGTGTGCAACATCCCAAAGTCGTAATGCCCTGAGGCTGTTGGAAATGATAAACAAAAATATTCCTTGTCTATAAAATATTCACCGAAAATTGTTTGAAGAAAATCTTTTAGGCTGGTATTTTGATATTTTAATCCATTTTTCTGCGATGGACTTAGATGTACAGTCTTAATAGATTTATCACAAATGTAGATGTTCTAGATAACTTATTGTTCACTAAATCTATCTAGAATACTTGCGGTCTATGTTGAGCGCGATGAATCACATAACTTATTTAAACTCATTGTGCTCAAGTTACAAGTTTTGACTTTTGCGTAGATTTTTACACTGCTGGAAAAACAGGGAACATTTAAACAGAAGTGTAAGGCATCGGTACTAGGAGTTATTAACCGTATGCGTGTCAGGTATTCAATGACGTCGGCAGGAGTGTCCAACGATCCTTTCCTTGTCTTGTTGTTTGATTGCATGTACCCTGAAAAAAAATCTACTTTTGATGGGTATAAAACGATGCCGCAACTATCTGCCGATTTTTATCCTATATTTCTTTCAAAACAAATATCGTATAACTTTATCCTGAGTGTCTTAGATAATGTATATTGTTGTTAGTATTTTTTTTTACAGGTATGCCAATTTAGAAGGCTTATGTTGTGGCAGTTAAAGAGATGACTAATTGCCGTATGTGCGTGAGTGGTTATGACAATAATACGATATAGCAGGTTTGTCTTTATATCTGGAATCCTGAGGCACGTTGGATCACAGGAGTCTGCAGTTTTATTAATAAAGCACGACGAAATTTCTGACAACATGAAATCACCTTATCGGTATTATAATTTTAACACAAGGAATGCAAGCGTGACCACAACCCTCCGCTCGATTCGACTTTTCTCACGCGTCTTTTATCGCTTCAGAATCGCAAGAAGACTGAAAAACTACACATATCCATTCAAAAAACAGTAACGTACCAACGCATCACTCTCGGACGACCATCGCATGAATCCAATCCGGCGAATTAACCTTTATTTTCACCATTACGGTCACAAACCCTGTCAAACAGAACTCATTACAGGAAGTAGCCCATTTCTACCACGGGCTAAATAACGTCATGAAACTAATTTTACAACATAAAATGTTTAACTTGTTTTTTATTTCAGATTGTATCATTTGATAATTTTTGTATAAATTTCCAGAACAGAAATATGTAGTTAAAGTTCGGATAGTACAAATAACGGTTGATGACGTCATCACATTTCAACTATTAAAGCCTAGACGGATGCTGGACCCGGAAGATTGAAAAATGTGTTTGATAGACTTTCTAGAGGTTGCCACCTGGTAAGATCATCTGTTGTACTGAGTTTTTTTCATAACAGAAAATGATAGTGAAGAAGAAAATATTATACTTGTATGAGAGATGTACTATTTATTATGATGATGATGATGATGATGATGATGATGATGATGATGATGATGAGAGAGAGAGAGAGAGAGAGAGAGAGAGAGAGAGAGAGAGAGAAATGAACAATAGGAAAGGAGAAAAGCTGTTGCTTTATTCCACTGATCACAGGAGTCTGCAGCTTTATCAATAAAGCACGACGAAATTTCTGACAACATGAAATCAGTGTGTGTGTGTGTGTGTGTGTGTGAGAGAGAGAGAGAGAGAGAGAGAGAGTGAGAGAGAGAACAGTTGTGACGGAGAAAATCAATACGTAATACGATACGTTACAATTAATGACGATGCGAGAGAGAACAAAATGATTCTTGTATGGTTTACCGATGAAGAGAGAGAGAGAGAGAGAGAGAGAGAGAGAGAGCAAAGGCTGATTATGAATGAAGAAATTACTTATCTTTAGCATATATGGTAATACTGACGTTAGAGAGATACAAATGATACTTTACCTGATAATTATACCATTGATGATGATGAGGTGAAAAACATGGTGGTGGTGAATGATAAAAAAAGGACCGCGAATGATAAATTTATAATGTATGACGATGAGAAAGAAGAAACACTTGTGAATACAATATTGTTTACTAGAGATTTACCATCGTTAATAATGACGACGACAGTGAAGAAGGCGAGGAAAGAGAAGCATGTTTCACTGTTTAATACCTTGCTCGTGCCAATGATATAAAGATTTGTACCGAAATTGTAATAGTTCATCTGATACCTGAAGAATTTCTGTCAAAGGTCCGGGAAGGTTACAATATTCAATCTTCAATACTACCCCCCCCTCTCCAATACACACATGTATGTATGTATGTATGTATGTATGTATGTATGTATGTATGTATGTATGTATATATGAGGCATGTGATAATCGACATGTCTTGTCATCGATGGGATCGGTCAATGTTTAATTTGTCTACTGGTGGCATCGTTTATTGAAGAAACATGCGTGCAACTGTAACACATGTATGTTACTTTTGGTCAAGTTATTGTCAACAAAACAATCACATGTCTTTAAGAAACATTACAGTGATGAATGCTGAATATATTAATTGTCTTTAGTATCCAACAAATACTCAGTACAAGAAATGTCTTAGCCCTAGTTCCCTAATTACATTAATTTTACAACATAGAATTTTTGGAACCATTCTTGCCTGACCCAGAAATACAAAGTCACTACATATATTTTGCACTTTATTTGCACTTGCATTAAGTCCAAGAACTGTTTTCCATATATCAACAAAAGAATTCAAAAGAAATTTCGTATTTATTATTTTTTTCAGTGAACAATTCCACAGTCAACATCTACCACCTGATTCCAGACTTGCCTGTAACTCTCTATCACTGATGAAAAAAAATGAATCATAAACTAGTAATATTATATCAAACGCTTACTGTAAAACATATGTTTTGCCACATCCACATTGTCCGGTCAGTAACAAATTGTGTCCATCCTGGGCACATCTGACAGCACTATACTGTTCAATGCTGAGGTCGTCCATTGTTTTCTGACAGGTGCTAATATTAGTATCAGGATGGTGTTCTACGCGCACGGTGTTACAGTTAAAGTACCAACGTAAAACGAGGTTGCACATTTTCCTTAAGTTTTATTTGAAAATATCTTAAAGGTATTCTTATTTCCCTTCTGTCCCATATCCAGGTAACATACATGTTCATGAAACATACGTTGCTTATTTCTGCATAGGTAGATATGAGAGAGAGAGAGAGAGAGAGAGAGAGAGAGAGCAGTGATTGAAGAACAAGAAACATTTGTGGAGAAGCGCAAACTTAAACAGATAAATGGACTACGACATTAGCTTATCTTTGAAAATGATAAATAAGTGCTTTCCCAATGGAACGCACACAAGCCGGATGAGGGTGGCCTTGATTTCGGGAACCCGTGCATTATTTATCAGACTTTGTACCAACTGGGTCACAGTGGCACACACACACACACACACACACACACACACACACACACACACACGAGCGCGCGCGCACACACACACATACGCGAGAGAGAGAAACAGACAGACAGATGATGCAGGTAACACAAAATACTAAAATTATCAGGATTAATGTGTATACAATGCGAGGAGAGTCTGAACGCTATCAGTAACTGTATGTATGCATTCATGTATGTGCAGAGTGAGAGCATTTTTTTTTTACAACTTTTGAAAATAGTAGTAATATAATACTGTAAATAACATTTTCATGATGCATTCATTTTTCTGAGCAAATTCAACTAATTGACGGAGTCCGCATTATTAAATTTACCTAGTATTGAAAGAGAACCGATTCTGAGCCGTGTTCGGAACGATTATTAGACCCTACCGCATATTCACTGCAGGGTAGAAACTGGTAGAAATGGGCTACTTCCTGTAATGAGTTCTGTTTTAGTGGGTTTGTGACCGTAATGGTGAAAACAAAGGTTAATTCGCCGGATTGGATTCATGCGATGGTCGTCCGAGAGTGATGCGTTGGTACGTTACTGTTTTTTGAATGGATATGTGTAGTTTTTCAGTCTTCTTGCGATTCTGAAGCGATAAAAGACGCGTGAGAAAAGTCGAATCGAGCGGAGGGTTGTGGTCACGCTTGCATTCCTTGTGTTAAATTATAATACTGATAAGGTGATTTCATGTTGTCAGAAATTTCGTCGTGCTTTATTGATAAAACTGCAGACTCCTGTGGTTGGATAAATTGAAACAATGCCTGCTTTCCGGCTCGGGTAGTAAGCTGTATTGCGACTAATCCAACATCCTGTCAGTGCCTTACACATTCTTAGCCCCAATACACCTTCTTTGCCCCCTCATAAAACCACAAACGCTCTCATGCACAGTAAAATATTATGACGTGAAAACCGTGAGCGGGACATTTCAAATATGCGTGAGTGCGAACCAAAATCCAGATGAAACAGTTTCCTGTGCAGCTTAAATAGACATCGCTCTAGTTTCGATTAGTTAGTTAATAGTTTGTCGGTTTTTTACGACACTTTCACCACATTACTTGTTGTATCATGCGGGGCAAATGGGAGTTAAGTGCCATCCCCAAGGACAGACATATTGAGGCAACCAACCCGGACTCGCCTTAGCAGGTGTCATTCCAGTAACCATTACATTTCGAGACCGACGCTCTGCTAATGAGGCTCACCCATCAATGTTGCTATACGGCCGGTTTTGTACCTGAAGTAAAATCCTATCTGACTCGGTATGCTTTAGATGACAGACACGTATAAATAATAGCCAACAACTCGTCCATAAGCTACCACATATCGTTTTACTTCATGAGATATCTCCACATTTAGACTGATGTTTCCAAGGAAACAAAGAAAAGGGACGAATGGATCGGGTCGAATCATATTCAAGATGAACGTCCGTTTTAAATGTGTGATTTGTCACGATTACACATAACCAACAGGTCCAGTTTCCAGTTTTCTCGTCCTGACATTTTGTACTGAATCGGTGAGATTGTGGCTGTGAAATAGACCGCTCCGGTGGCCTAAGTGGTTAAAGCGTCCACCTCGGCTGCGGGAGGTAGCGGGTTCGAACCCCGGCTGAGTCATACCAAAGACTTATTTTTAAAACAAAATGGTACCAGCAGCTGCCATGCTTGGCGCTCAGCATTACGGGGTTTGCGTTAGGACTGGTTGGCCTGGTGACTGGGTGGGACAGGATATTAAATGTCTGCGGCATGATGCTCCAGTGCTAGACATCGCTATATATTGCCACACTGCAGAGTTCAGTAATCGTAGCGATATGACTAAAATTGTTAAACCTGCGTTAAAATTCTAAATCAAACACACACGTTCCATCACACCAATTAATTTAATCTTGACCAATGAAACCACTTTGATTCAAAGTAAACAGGCGCTTTTCCTCATTTTCGAGAGCATATAGAGTGATTGTATGACTATTACTGGTGTGGTAAATTATTTACTTTGACATGATCAGCTGTTTGAACATTTACTGTCTCACTTTCAAACATTTCGAATGTAATTTCTGCACTAGCTACTGTATATACTCACTTATAAGACAAGTCCAACTGTAAACTGCACAGACCGAAATCTGCCGTCGCATAAAGCGCCGGCAGATCTGGGTCTGTGCAGTTTGTTAAGAATAATCAGTAGAACAAACGGCATGACCCTGACCTGCATGGGCGTTATGCAACGGTAGATCAGGATATGTCTTGTTTGTAGTTTGACTCGACTTATAAGCGAGTACATGCGGTACATAGAACATAGAGGAAAAGTATATCAGAGTACAGGGTCAAACTCAATTCAGTTTGGTGCATATATTGAATTGATATGCACCTACAAATATTTTTCTTGCTGGTAAATTTTGGTAACTGAAATGTGTCAAAACTTTTGTTTATACCAATCCGTCAAAAGTGTCTGTATACACCACATGCGCAGTCTCTCTCTCTCTCTCTCTCTCTCTCTCTCTCTCTCTCTCTCCTGCACGTGTATGTTTGTCAACAAAATAACTGGAGAACCATTTAACAGAAACATATTAAGGCTGCCAAAAGTCTTCGAGTAAAGGGGGGGGAAAAAAAGAATGAAAGAAATAGATGTATCACTTCAAGCGAGTTTTTCTGGTATTTTGTCTCTCTTATTTTATAGATGTTTTCCTATTGCCTTCACAACTTATGCAGAGAACTTCTAGGGCAGACAAGGAGAGGAGAATACGTCCAATCAGAACATGGAAGTCAGCCATAAAACACCAGTTGCTTAACAAGGAAGGTTCGTCTGTTGGACGAATTTGGGATAATCGGAATTTACTTTTAAAGAATGAAAGAAAGAAGGCAAACACTTTCATCCTGATACATGTGCGTGGTGGACAGATCACCGAACCTAAAAGATCACGATCTTTACCAAGTCAAACAAATTTATCAAAACACCAGTTTAACTCGCCGTCTTCGTGGACACTTTGCATTATGCTAAAAGGTATCTGACAGCAGACGGAATAGTAGATATCTACCCAATCTCTTAGCTGAAGGTCGTAGGTAATCTGAACAGCTATAATTAGATAAATGGGGTTATATTTACTGCATTGGCTTAGGAAAAATAATTACTGTCCCCATGTACGTATTCATGCAAACGTGTCGTTTATACGATTATCTAAACGTGTATAGACTTTAATTCTCCTAGCAATGATTGATATGGTCTCTTTTCGTTCCTTCCCCACGGAAGGTGGCATGTTCATATCTCGATCAGTTTTCGTGTAACTTTTGGCATAAAGCATGAGCAAAAATGTGTAAAATTTGTCAGTTTTTGTGACTTCTATTTGAGCAAAATTATACACATAGAATTTTTGCATATTCTTCGTTTTGGTTGGTCACTCTAAATACAATGCCATATTCAGAGGGTGTTCGGTGTAGTGTCGGTAGGACTAATTCAGAGCGTGCTCGGTGTGGTGGTGGTAGGGTTAGTTGATCTTCACTTCCTGAGTTAACTTTCACTTTACAGTGAAAAAGAGAACACGCCACTTTATTAGACAAAAAAGCAAAAATTCCCTTCTGAAAATTACATAACATCCTAGATTAACCCCACCCCTCTCCATCTATATGTCTGTCTGTCTGTCTCTCCCTCTCATGTGTGTCTTCTTCAGAGACTCTTCCAAGTCACGATCATATCTTTATGCCCGTTTTTAACAAGAATCTGTGGAATACTATTTCAGTTTCTCGTGAAACAGCTGTAATGAAGGCTTTGTATAAAGGCAAAATCATAACCATGTCAAAGATGTATATCATTTTACAAGTAGAACCATATGTCCGTAGATAATGCATTTGTATACATGTGCACATAAAATTTGAATAGTTTTGTCTCACGGACCTACTGTAATTATCATGTAACACTATCATATCATATAAACATCTGCCAGTGTACTGAATCAAACGTTAATGTATGCCTATGGCAAAAATATCGAACCAGTGAGGAAAAACAGAAATGTGTTAATCCGTACCGGAAAAGTAAATCTCTCTCTTTCTCTCTCTCTCTCTCTCTCTCTCTCTCTCTCTCTCTCTCTCTCTCTGTGAGAACAAATCAAATGTACAAGTAGCCATTTGACTGGACAAACGGTAGGAAGATTAGGTGAACGGACATACACACATTGTACACAGACGTTGCGCTGATGGATGGATGGATGGACAGAGAGACAGACAGATAGATAGATAGATAGATAGATAGATAGATAGTTGTTTTATTAAACGCTTTGGATATCGATTTTCGTGGTTTCCAAAATATGACCCTTTTGTTGGTACTTCATTTCATCGATGTGTAAAGGGAGTGGTATTGTTTTTACTAAAGAACTGCTGTTCATTGAGTATTTTAATTCGACGTATGGTTGAGACAAGAACTGCGTTATATAGTCCCTGTCTATAGCAATTACGAAATTCACGAAAATTGGTATCATACAAAATTAGTAAACTCACAATATTACGTGCATAGCTCACCTAATTTAACCCCAGAGATAAAATTTGCACGATTCAATCGATCCACAGCCCACTGAATCGTTGAGAGAATCTGTATACCAATTATTGATAGTCTGCCGCAACCTTCGATCGATCCTCCAGGACGCAAGCTGATTATTACAGAGAATTTGGCAGCGGCATCTGCATTGATACTAAATTTCTGTATATCACATATTTCCCTTTGAGTCCTAATAACTCCAATGTTGAGAACACAAAGTATACAGAAAAGCACCTGTAGGAAATACACGGCACACCTCATTTTAACAGTTTTTGAATACACAACAATACACTTGCATTAGGCATTAGGTGTGAAACACGGCTGTGACGGTGCTTCTCCATTGTCAGTAATGAAAACTGGAACACAATTAAATCGCCATTTCGTAACCTTTGTACCTTAGAAAGGAAAAGCATATGATTTGCGACAAGGGAGAACTAATTAATTTCCCCAGTGTCATTAGATACCGCCTTGTACATTCCGCAATGAAGGTCTACTGCTGTGTCCCGCAGCCATAATATGTCAACGCCCCAACACTGGTCGTCGTTAATGATAACCACAACCATTAAATCTGATCCTATATCCCCTTCCAATAGCACAGAAACACTGAAGTCTTGAAATAAACACAAACTGCTTTTGAAACAGCTACGGCTTTATGTTCGTCTCTATTTTCGGTTCACTGAATTCAAGTATACTGGTCAGCATTAGAAAGACTCGTGAAGACGCAATTTCCTAGAGTGACGTTGAAGTACGATTTCGTTTTTGGGGACAAACACCAAAGACCCATTTTTATTTCTACTTGTACAGGGGGAATCCCTCGATGAATCAACCTTGCTACCTGAACTTTCGAATACATATATGCACTGTACACGGTCGAGCTACCTCGCTCGTATACAAACGTTCATGTATAACTAAAAATGTACATTTGTTTACCTGTGATCTACTTCTACTTGGATACTTGACAGGGCCTTCTTGGTATCACGTTCAAGAGGTATCAAAGGCATTCAAGGGTAAAGAATCTATTGAAATAAGGATTCGATAAATAGGTATTTTAATCAAGATAAGGCAGCAATTTTTCTTGCAAGCCGTCCAAGATTATTAACTAGTCGATTGTCTGTCAAAGCCCAAAACGTGCCGATACCTATGGACGACCGACCAATAATATCGCTGTCAAATTTACAAAGACAGATCCAGACCTGAGGCTTTTCACAGATCTGACTGCCACGTTATTTCATCACGGATTTAATTGAATGATTCGGAATGCAATCTAGTTAATATTTGAGGCTTTGACATATTGACTGGACGACTAAAAACTGTCTAATGGAAGCTAAGCATCGTTACTTTTATCAATTTGGAGCGAAAGCTACTGTAAATTTATTAAGATTTGAGTGACACTTGTGTATCTATGGTAGTTTCAAGAAACGAATGTGGCGCTTCTTTCAAATAATTTAAAATCAGTTAGATACTGCTGTTTTGTAAGTGATAGTCCAATACAGAATACGAGTATTCCGGATGGGCCAGAACAATGATAAGTATGCATTTGGATTTAGGTCAAAGTTATGTTTCCTATATGGTCTCAACATTTGTTGTTTAGTGCAATATTAATTTAAAACACCTTCAAAGATGAACTCCGGTGAAATTCTTGTCAAAGGTTATCTGGAATTTTTTTGGAGAGGATGAACTGTAAACAAAGCACGGTACAATGGGTCACAGGTTTCACTTCCGGATCAGCATAAATGCTTCATTACTCACTGTACACTGTCGCCGAAAAACACATAGACAATCACATATTAATGTACAAATTCTAAAGAATAAACAATTACCTTTAAATCAATACCAGGAATGCCTCAATCTAACTCTTGTATCGCCATCAAAATGAGAGGAAAAGTGCTCTAAATTAGACTAGGACTAAATTTGTGGGTACTGAACCGGAAGTAATAATTACGACCCGAGTCTCATTAGGCTAAATTATTTACAGACTATTAAGCTAAATTATGTATTTGCCTGCCACACCTATATCAACTTTTCACACGAAGTCTTTTTGAATTTCATAGCAAACAAACATAATGTGTGACAGTTGTCAGAAAGCCTGAAGTGCTGATGTTTCACAGGGTGCAAATTTTGGGCCAAGTGCTCTTGAGAAACCAAAACTTAATTTGCTATAGGTTCATTAATTATAGGAATTTTTCAATGCAATAAAAACTTAAATGTAATACAAGACAAGTTCTAACTGAAAATGTGTTTGAAATACAAACATTGATAAATTAAATTTTAATAGAAATTTAAATAAGCAATTAAATTTATAAAATTAAATTTGTATGAAAATTAAATTTTCGTACAAGTCTTAAAATTTAAACTGACAAATTTTAGAGAGCAAATTTGACTAATGAATGATATTTAAAACAAGTGTTAGCTTTTGTCTGTGCAACTTAGAACATTTTGTCGAGGGGTAGTGAAACAAGATAGCTTACGGTGCTTTTTGCAGCAAATTGCAATATGCCTGTTCAAATGCATATAGGTGAGCACACTAAAAAAAAATGTAAAGTGCTATGTTGCACATTTATTGTGTCTGGTACTCAGCCAGTTGTTAGTATAAATAATAGCATATTCAAAGTTCTCATTTTGATGGAACCAGTCCTATGTTTTATCCCCCATGCGACAGAGAAATCTAGCTGATTTGCTAACGTTACGTTTCTTATCTCAGTCCGGCTGTCTCAGTCATGGTGCCCATGTGCTAGGAACTACATTTCAAGGGAAGAAACCCTTGTTGTCTTCTGCTGTGCCTGATGGAGTTGTTATAAATTCAAACAGCTACAGATATATAACAAAAAAGAACTTCCATCATAAAGCAAGTTAAGGTCTTTCCACCTTTGATAACACACCATACAAAACATTTTGAGGGAGACAGACACACACACGCACACGAAATCTGAGCTATTTGCTAGAGTTCATAAATGAAAGCGTATCATGTTACCCAAAACTGCTAAAGGCATCAGTAATATTCACATGAATCAACTATTTTAATCCTAGCTGTTGGTTCCTGACACAACATCAAATTTTAGAGAGCAAATTTGACTAATGAATGATATTTAAAACAAGTGTTAGCTTTTGTCTGTGCAACTTAGAACATTTTGTCGAGGGGTAGTGAAACAAGATAGCTTACGGTGCTTTTTGCAGCAAATTGCAATATGCCTGTTCAAATGCATATAGGTGAGCACACTAAAAAAAATGTAAAGTGCTATGTTGCACATTTATTGTGTCTGGTACTCAGCCAGTTGTTAGTATAAATAATAGCACATTCAAAGTTCTCATTTTGATGGAACCAGTCCTATGTTTTATCCCCCATGCGACAGAGAAATCTAGCTGATTTGCTAACGTTACGTTTCTTATCTCAGTCCGGCTGTCTCAGTCATGGTGCCCATGTGCTAGGAACTACATTTCAAGGGAAGAAACCCTTGTTGTCTTCTGCTGTGCCTGATGGAGTTGTTATAAATTCAAACAGCTACAGATATATAACAAAAAAGAACTTCCATCATAAAGCAAGTTAAGGTCTTTCCACCTTTGATAACACACCATACAAAACATTTTGAGGGAGACAGACACACACACGCACACGAAATCTGAGCTATTTGCTAGAGTTCATAAATGAAAGCGTATCATGTTACCCAAAACTGCTAAAGGCATCAGTAATATTCACATGAATCAACTATTTTAATCCTAGCTGTTGGTTCCTGACACAACATCAATTTCATTAAACGTCCCAGTAATTTTTGTGACCTGATAATACATTCTACCTCGCCCATGTAATCCATGTGCATCCAACTAGGCCAAATGAGCAATGGATTTTTACGGGCACCAGTTGGGACAAGAAAGTTGAATACCTTCATAAAAAAACGCTGCGAAAACAAACTTTTCCAACTTGACTTCTAATACATCACATAAACTCAAGCGTGAGAAAATATTTATGCTAGAAGTTATGTAATAGAAAATTACAGTCCCAGACAAACAGGCTATACTCATCACTGGCTAAAAAAAAAAAAAAAATCAAAACTCTCAACAACAACCTCAAAGCGGGCAACAACCAGAAATGTGTTACGGCAAACCTATTATCTTCAAACTTTGTTAAACACCCCCAATCAGCCCCAGTTTAATAAAACAGAAGAATGCAATTGCAAATGAAAACTCTTTCACTTACCAATCAGAGTGGTTCATTCATCAGTCCACACGCTATTCCACAACAAGATTTCCATGTAGCTTATCATTTCACTAGTAATGTTAACGCTTGCCATATTTCCACGACAGAAAATATAAATTTCCAAGAAAATAATAAAATCTTCTCACATTGTTTAGCTGGGTATTGTATTTGAAGGGTCTTAATTCATGGTGGTAATTTTACAACAAGTATCAATTACAACACCAGTATGTCATCATCAATCTGTATTTCCTCTTTTCAGAGATACATTTAATGATATAAACATGGTAAAGTGGATGCAAATATAGGAGAGAGAGAGAGAGAGAGAGAGAGAGAGAGAGAGAGAGACAGACAGACAGAGAGAATGCATTAGTTATATATAACTAGCATAGATGAACAAGAGAGAAGACTCTTAGAAGCACAGCTTCCATTTGAGGATTCTCATACCAGAGCACTATATTTTGTTGCAAAGTAAGGCGTACTCCTGAGAAACCTTCTAATAATTAGTTATTTTGAACATCATCATTAAATGTGTACAATAAATAATATTTTATATATTATGTCATAAATAGTGTTCAAGAAGGTACAATTATTATGTTTTCTACGATCATGTGTCTTCTAAATCTTGATAATTTGAAAATCCATGTTGTTAAGAAAAGAATCCATGCATTCCAGATGTAGAGAACACTGAAGCAGATAATTTCTTAGTATTTCGGGCTCGTCTAAGCCGATACCGTCGAAAAGTCCCTACACACCAAGACGAATTTCAAAATTATTTATGTGTCCAAAACATTTCTGTTTGTCAAACAGTGCTTTGACACAAATAAATACATGGATTATTACATTGGTGTAAGAATTGTGCAGTGCACCTAAATTTGTGGGATATTAGTTGGAACAATGATCATAACGTTTGCAAGGGGTGTAATTAGCTAATCAGTACCATAGAGGAAATGAGGTATGGCCCTACTTTGAGATATTAACTGGTGACCATACCAGATTGCATTCAATGTAGCATTACCATCTGGGGACGGCATTATCGTCCGTAAGTACACAACCCAATTAATGACCAGGGGAGATCACACTGTGCGTTATTACTTCACAAGCCCTATACTACTGTACCTGACAATGCTTGCTTGTATATTACATAAAAAAGCGATGGTATAATGGGTGTAATCAGAATGGAGATGTCATTGGAACAAAAATTAGAAGGATTTATGAGCCATTATAATACCTAGCAGAGAACTAATGAATGTTATAAACTCTTGAAAACCACCATTGGAGGCCCATAATTAGCTTCCGTGATGGATTATTGTCCTTTTCCTAATGTGAATGATGTAATTAATAAAAAAAAAAATAACCCCCAGGAATTCCCATCGACGTTATCATGATGTTGGGGTTGTCTTTTCGAACCTGAGATCCGACGATATACGTAGCGTACTCTCGACGGAAAAACAAGTGGACAATGACATCCGTACTAAGGACATACCAGGATTTCGTTACTCCCCTGATTGTTATATTATCACCGACAACAAAATCATATTATTGGAATTTAAATGTTCTTTTCGCCCTGGTCTGAGTAAACTGGCAGAATATTATTTGCCTCAGGTGCTATCCAGATTTTAGGAGTTTCCCCGGTGGCTCATCATCGTTTTCTTATCGATGCGGTTTTTTGTGAATGCTCAATGACTCGGCTTGGAATTAACTCCTTGTACGATAAAACGTTTCACTGTTTTCATTATGGCCGTTATTAGGATCCGATTGATAGGAATCATATCATTCTTCGGTGCGGATTAAACGATCCTGCCTACCAATTTGGGACAATTGAGTTTTCTTTTTTTACGTCAAGATAACATGCTAATGTATTTAAATGACTCGATCGGATGGGAATGCGTTTAACTATTCCCTGCTGTATTTCACCATGTGGAAAGGATTCCGTCTCGTGATATCATCGACCGATTCGTCGCCATTGTTTGTGATCTGATGCATTCAATTAGACAAGATAAATGAGCTGATATTGTGTATAACGATGGCTCAATGGAGAACTCATCCCGTGTTCAGTAATTACGAGGCCGATGAAGAAGGTAACGACCGACATACGCAGCGGAAAGTATTATTACCACAACACATTACATTATCTGGAGCACAAATACAACAAGCACGCGTTTATCGCCACCGTTTTATATTTGAAGCTCAACGGAGAATCATCCCAAATGGTTATGTGATCGATCATGTAAATGGAGACAAACTTGATAGCCGTCTGGATAATTTAGAGATTGTCGAACAACAACCAAATGTGATACGGGGGTTGGTTAAAATATGTTCGAAAAGCCTAGCGAGGTAATTGCGATCAAAATGGAGGCTGAAGAGCAAACGCAGTTTCCTTCGATGAAGAAAGTGTTTGAAGGTGTTGGGGATTTCCTAGAGACAATCAAAGTAATTTGTAATGGAATGGTAAAAGGCTCGTTTTCACCTTTTTTTCCCTATAATTTTGACCAAGTCAGCATCGTTGTTGTTCCAAAATAAATCTTAAGTCAATTAATTTATCAAGAAGCTCCGGATATGAATTTTAAAAAATCATCCAACATCTTTTGAGCCTCTGGCAAATCTGTGCCATGCATTCAAACGAAATAAAAATTAATGTTTTCTGTAAATTTAGAAACACTTCATTGTATGGGAAATATGATTCCAGTATTAGATATACTCATGTGTTCGTTCGCAATGCAATATGTTTCAATCTGGGAACCTTTCGCCATTTATATGCTGTAATATAAGCCACGATAAGTATCTAATATAATATATTCTCACATAATCTCTACGAAATTTATTGTACACATAATATTTTCACACAATCTCTGCAAAATATATTCTCCAATAAAACATTTTCCTTTAAATTTATTCCACTAGTTATATATTTACATACAGAGAAACAATCTCCACAACATATATTTCATGCAGTATAGTTGCGATCAACAATCACAGTAATAAGCAGGTGCAGCAGTGTATTGGCCTGTGTGCAGCATCTAGTATAATATCTTCGCTTGTGGATTCACTCACCACGGGTTCGTATGAACTTGCTTAAATCATGTACTCGCATGTGATTTGAGTGTAAAGTCATGGGGCATATGAGGCTTTGACCTGCCTCGGTCATTTGGTTCAAAGCCCCATAATTATACTACTGAAGTCAGATAAATAGATTTTTAAGTATTTTCTAATCTGAGGCTACACTACACACTTATAATCACATGAATGAATTCAAAATATTATTTCTCATACTGAGGTATTTAGCTTGAAATTGAGATTCGCGCTAAAAGTATTTCGATAATGCGGATCCAATGATAATTCAGCTATGAGTATTAGTTTCAGATTTTAATTCCGATTAAACTAATTAAAAGTAACTTTTCAAGTTGTTGACAAAATCCTCAAATATAAATGCAAGCGCAAAAAGTGCATGATCTCCAGGCTAGATTTGCATGCCATCAAGAAGTCACATAAAATCCTTGGTCTAGCCTGGCTGTCATCTAAATGAGTGGTTCTCAAACAGTTGGAATACTTGGAGAGATCCGCACAAGTAGCCAATCATACAGTATCAATTCCAGCCAATGCTTCCAGAACACCCTCCGTCGTTTGACTTCTGGTTGCTACGAATTTTCATAAAATCCAATTTGTATTGCTATGACTTACACTTTGTTTCATTGTTAAGAAAGCAAAATATACGTAGCAGCTGAACGCCCGATACGTTTTACAGTACAGAAATGTATTACAGCCATCCGTCCTATATTCTACAATATCCACTTTAAAGGATCACTTTTGAGCTTCATGTTAGTTGTTGTATTCCATCTCTCTCTGTTGGACAAACTTGAGAAGAATTAAAGAAAAAACACAAACACTTTCATCCTGTCCGAGAGAGAGAGAGAGAGAGAGAGAGAGAGAGAGAGAGAGAGAGAGAATTACAACAGCAGTTAGTAAAATGGCCATCTAGCATCTCAACTCAATGCTGAAGGTATGACATTATTTGCGGTTATGGCTTCCGCAGCTAGCTTACTGAAAATAATTGCCTTCTCTGTCATACAAATGTGCTGTTTCTACAAACTTGCACATGTAGAAATGTTGAACTTACTTCAGCATTGGAATTTAGGGCCTTCTTTCGTTAAATAGTAGTTTCGTTCCCGACCAAAGTTGGTACATTTATAACTGTGTCAGCTTTCTTTAAATGTTTAGCATAAATCCGGAGCAGAAATTATAAACTTTGTCAAATTCTGTAACTTTTATTTAGCTTATACTCAAAGAACTTGGGAATATTCCACAGTTTGGTTCTCACCCTGAATACAGTGGCACATTCATAGGGTATTAGAGGTAGAGTCGGTGGGGGCCAGTTGAACTTCTCTTTCCAAGTTAACTTTCTTATGGACTTTACAATGAAAATCAGAACGTTGCATACTTTGATTAAAAAATGTAAATAATATTCGAGATCATCCCCCTCCCCTGTTTCAAGTCTGTCTCCCATATGTTTTGTTTACTTCAGTCTCAGATAATGGAAGTTTTCACATTTTTAACATGCTTACAGGCATTGCGAAACACCAGTGATTTAAGGGCTATTGGCAATACGAACTGGACTGACGGGTGGGTGGGTGTGGTATAGTGAGATAATACGCATAGTAGGTACTGACTTTAAAATTATATATTATTAACTTTAAAGCTGCCATTAAAATGTTCAGGTACAATCTGTTTTGTGGAAAATGTTTTTATTTTAGCTAAACATGGCAATTTAATATTGTATTTTACGTGCTATGCTCACGACATTGAGATAGTATTGAGCCATTTCATTGTAATTATCTTGTTGCATGAAGACTAAGAAAGATGCAACAAGCGTTTGATTTTTCACATACGTTGGGCCTTGCGTACAATGCAAGTGGCAAATATCACTATGTCATGTAATGGGAGCTGCCATATTGGTCTTCTTCCATTCAACCCGTCCCTTGACTGACAGTCATATTATACGTATACATGTAAACCAGTGGCTATCAAGCATTACATATTCAAAGTATAGTTATAGTCGGTACTGGTAACAAACGAAAATTGCAAAACATTCCAAAGACTTATAAAAATGATTCAACAGCTGCTTCGCATGGCGCTCAGCATTAAGAGGTTAGTGTTAGGACTGGTATAGTCTGGTGTCAGGATTCGTGTCTAGGTGGGACATGATGCTACATGTCTGCGACGTGATGTCCCGGTGCTAGACATCACTATCACCAGCCACACTGCAGAAATCATAGCGATATGACTAAAATTGTTAAAGCTACGTTAACATCCAAAAGAACATACAGAACATTCCTGAAATACATGCTATAAATTAGTTGTTTGCTTGTTTACATTCTACTTCATTTCATAACATCTTTCACGGCATTTACTTCCGTAACTATCAATCCGCCAAAGTTTATACTTCGGGCATCATCAGTCTTTCGTTCTTAATACCAGTCTAAAGGTAATGAAAAATACTTGCCATTATCTATTTATCCTATATAAACTGCATATGTAAGCATAAATGGGATGTATATTGAAACCGCTTGCAATTATGAGAACTATTCTAGCTGTTGCATATGTTGCCGCTAATGTGTGACAATGCAAAACAAGAGTGTGGATCAAAATAAGTAAAAGACACATTTTAAATAAGTTACAAACTGATCATTTAAGGTATAGCGGCAGTTGCTTACTTTGCAAGATTGTATTTGGTTCAGTTCTGGTGAATGTCACGATTGTCACTAATTGTGAAGATTAAACGAATATAGGTGCAACATTCCTAATGACGCTGAATATAACGCATTTATGTAAATATCCATGTGCTTTGTCTACATTGAATTGTACAGTGTCGAATAGGCCACGTAAAGGAAAAGAGTTTTTTGCGCTTATATGTACAATAATTATGTACATGTTAGCGGTGATTGCTGACATTTTATCTATTTGTGATAACTAGTTATTTGTGTTGTTTTGGTATGACATATGAACACTGGACCGGATAAATTAGTTTTTTATGTTAATTTAGTATGTGTCATGTTTGCTAAACCACAGCTATAAAGTCATGTATAAGCTATAATCTACCTGTCTTGGGAATATTACCACGGCCATGTGTTTGATGTCTAAAGATTGCCACGGCTTAGTGTTAAACTCTTACGCAAGGTTACATGACCGACCGGAGAATCTTGAATCGGCAAAGCTGATAGATTGCGCCATCTAAACAAAGGCTTGTAGTTATCACACCTATGTGTTAAAGCGTAGTCCAAAGATCAAAGGGAAGCCCGTGGGGTGAGCGGGGCGTGTTCTTATCCGTCCCCACGTTGACAGACAGCGAGAGGGACATTGTCCGCTAAGTTTGATTGGATCGATTCACAGCGATATCTAATCGGAATCGAGATAGAGGATGTGATTACAATTCTGACCCGAATTTTACTTCAAACTCGTATGAGAAAATTTTGTATTCGCCTAGAGTGATTGTGAGTCATAGGGTTTACTCCGAGAAGAAGCCACTCGTAATTTGGCGGCAAAACTTAGAGGTAGATTCTACGGAAAGACAAAGCTTCGAAAAGGTCAATAGGTTATTTGCTCGATTTTTGCAGAATATTACGGCATCATAATTGTAATTATTTGTAGTATGTATACTTAATTACTAGGATCGTTAGTATGTAGAATTACCTTCGTAGAGTTTCATTTACATGCGTATTTAAGACAAGGGCTTGAGCTGACGTAGAGAATTATTAGATGCGAGGCGGAATTATGTAAATTGTTAGCTTGTGGTCAGAATTAATTTTGTAATTCGCTATTAGGTTACTTAGTAGTAAACCAGTGCATTTATTAATGCGTTATGTTAGAATTGACACATGCTTGAATTGTGAATTTGGAAGGTTGAAGTATGTAAGATTAGTTACTGTGGACGTATGAATATATCAGAACATGGATATTTGAATATTTGCGTACTTTGTATGAGTTGTAAGGTAAAGAAATGCATTTAATTATAGTGATATTGTTTAGTATAACGGGATTAGGAATATGTACTGATGTGACGGAATTTATTGATGTATATATAAGAAGTAACTGATACCGTGCTGTATTATGACGTCTGTTTTACCATGCAAGAACGTACGGGTATCTCGATGTGAACGAATGCGTGACGGAAGAAATTTAATAGCCGTTATCTGATGATAGGCTGTGTGTAGTGTGAGTTGAGAGGGCTAAGGAAAAGATTGTACCGTCCTTTTGTTTTCACAGGGAGCTTTTTAGGGGACACAGAACTTCGGGTTCCATTGGGTCCCGAGTCTTCAAGAGTTGGAGACGGAATTGAGGCTGTAGCCGAGACAGTCGAAGTCGACAGGAGAGTAGTCGTGTTAGAGAAAGTGGAGGAAGAGGAGAAGGAGTCTAGAGAAAGTCGAGGAGAAGGAGAAGGAATCTGGAGAAAAGCCGAAGAGGAAGGAGAGAAGGAAGTGGGAGAAATAAGAAAGAGAAAGGATACAACCGATGAGTAGAAATACAAGGACAGGTGGAAATCAAACTCACACTACTAACCAAGTGATGCAATAGGCTTATTAAAGGTTCGAGCGGATGGAGTGTAATTGGAAATTTGAGTCATTTGATTATTGAATTGTTATTAAATTGTTATTCATTGAATTTCAACCTTTTTTGTATATTTAGCCATCGAACCGTCGGCATTGCTGACTGGGGGCTCGGAGCTTTACATCTGCCTTTGACTAAATTTAACTTCCAACAAAATGGAGCCTGGGTGGGATTTCTATAATAGTTTAAATAAAACATTGGGAGCATCCCACCCCAACCATAACAACCACCACAGTATGAAATTTGAACACTGGGCCGGATAAATTATTTTTTTTTTTTACATTTGTACAGTATAATCTTTTGCAAAGGCATGGGTGCTTTAGAAGCCAGGATACAGTGAGACAGTTTAATATGTCTGGTGGTTGGTGGTCTACGTAAAGGAAAATTATTGGACCAAAGTCTTAGATTCGTACATTTTGCCTTGAATCTATTAGTAGGATACCAAGAAAGTGGTTAGAGATTTAAACTCAAAATTCATTAATTAATAAAGTTTAGAAAACTGAATTACCAATTGTGGTGCAATAGGCTTATTTGTTCAGCATGTACAAAAAGACGTGAGAAGAGAATATGGATATTCCAGACACTTGATTTTGGGGAACATCATAATGTTTTGGACTAAAATTATGTCATTATTATTTTTACCAAACTTCATGGAGAACTGTGTTATTGTCTTCGTCTGCTGCTTAAGGCCAATACAGACCTTCGTACCTTATGTTAGGGTCAAGGTTGTTACGGACTGACTAGAATCCATTTTATTTGCAAACAGCATGTGCAGAAAAAGAGTTCATGTGCGATTTCTCAAAGTTTTCTTTTTCAAAATCCACTTCTGCATGCCACTAAATAGATTACTCATAAATGTCAGTGACATTTCATGTTCACCAGAGACAGGCTCCATATTATTGTAAGCTGCATCAAAGTCTGTGTACAAATATGTATGGATTTATTTTTATTATAAGTTATTCTTTCACACTCTCACTGCTTTATGGTACATGATACTTAACTGAAAGAAATGGGACATCAGTATCACCATAAGTTTTAGCCATTTCTTTACAATGATAGTAGCATCGACCAGGCACCTATACTTAGTTGTGTATTGCCAATAACTCTTAAGACCTTTATAAATCAGATTCAAATCTAAAATGTGTATTATCTTACAGGCATAACAATATACCCATAAATACTGTACTTACATGTGCATATGAAACTGAAACAGTTTTGTTTCATGGACCAGCTGTGGTATAAGTAGATCTATTCATGTGAAACTCTCATGCAAACCTTTGCCATGGCATGGTATCGTATGCAAATGTATGCCTAGGGCAACAATGTCAAAATCACATGACTTATTTGTACATACATGCAAAGTAAATGTCAAGTAAATCGAAACATCCAGGGTTGTGTTGTCAGCAAATGGCAATGATAAGAATTATTTTATTTAAGGCGTTTTAACTCTGTACTGCACATCAGTTTGGAGGATGAATGGCCGAATTTTGACAGAATATTAGTAATGGGGCATCCCTATCTAAATATACTTCTTGTACAATAACAACTTTTTTATTGTGATAAATTTATTGTGAATGCTGATTAGGTACTGAAATTTGTTTTCGTCATGCAGGAATGATATAGTTGGTTTGCCATGGCAACCAAATCCAACCTATGATTCGTATAAATCATGTCAAAAGTTTTAAAAATTAACATATTCATTTATATTGAGCTTATCTATTCTTTCAAATCATTCGTGCCTTTAATGTGCTCAATTTATGATTAAGAAAACCTCTATTGTCTGATTCTTTGGCTTAGATTGCCCAAGTCTAACTTAACAGATCTTGTGTTTTTAGAGTCTAGATGGAACATTTCAAATCAGTGAATTCAGCGTTAATGCTTTCTTTAATATACCCAAATTGTCTTAAACATATACAATATAAAGCGTATTTAAACAGATACAATATAAAACGTATTTAAACATATACAATATAAAACGCATTTAAACATATACGATATAAAACGTATTTAAACATATACAATATAAAACGTATTTAAACATATACAGTATGAAACGTATTTGGTCCAACATTACATTTGTTACAATTTATAGCATCAGCTTGATTATAAGGTGTCACTTGAAAACACAGAGATAATATTAAGACAGTGAAGCTGATTTGATAACATATCTTCAAAATACAAACGGAAGTTCGAAAGAAATTTAACGAAAGCCGAAGAATGATAATCAGTTCGTAAAATACATATAGATATAAGTTATTTTGATCCGGACAAGTATAATATACCATGATGACCTCTGATAAGGAACCAAAATCTTTTATCAAAAGATCAAAATTTTATCCAAAGAAATTGAGAACCTCAGCTTTGAAATATGTTACAAGATTTTCCTGTCGATGCAAATTTTAAATAAGTGGGGATTATTATATTGATTTATTGTCTCGTGTCATGAAAGCAAATATATTTGATGGTGGATGCCTGAAGTTTATCAAAGGAAAAAAAAAGAAATTATTAAATCCACACAACAGTCATCAAAATCCAAGTGTACTCCTTTTTAAGATCTGTTGTTCATTTTTAGAAAAAAATAATAACATGGTATATCTCAAGTCAACAAATCTAAAGCGAAAATGTGATTACTGTTATAGGTGTATTTAATTTATATTATGTATTTGACCTTGCTCACGAATTAGTGAAATGTTTCCATTAGAAATCATTAGTTTTTCCTGAACATTCTGTTTACGTCAAAAGTCAGGTGACAGTTTGTATAAAGGGGTTTTAGTGAACAATTTGTCATTCCTGTTTCATATCAGTTTTTGGAAATCTATGATCGGAGTGTTTTGTTGCATTCAGATATAATTTGAGATATAATTTGAGAGGAATTGTTTATTTAAATTATTTGTTGGAATTACAAAGTGCTCATTGACCAAACCAATCCTTTGGGATTACTGTGAATTCATTTAAAGACATTATGGATAATATTGTGATATCAAGACTGCTTGTACTTCAACATATTCAAGGTTATTGGTACATCAGCCCATTCAAGACAATTAGTACAGCAAGACTTTTAAGACTAAATGAGGACAATCAAAATTATTGGAATTCATTCGGAACATTCTCTACTTTTGGAATTGTAATAAAACATTAAGGATTATTTGGGATTTAGTTCCGTAAGTGTCTTTTGAATTTTTACTTTGCATTCTATGGAAATAAATTGTTCGTGGAATGCATGTTGGTTTCACTTCTTTTTGTTAGTTTAGGATTATAGAGTCGTAACAAATGAACCCAAATGCACTTTTAAGTACGCCATTCCATCTGATCTTTCTGTATGTAGTATTTGACAAGGTTGATCCCTTGTAAAATTACAATGTTATAAATAAACCATATAAATGCATAAGTACAGAGGTTTTCAGAAAGCAGAGCAACTACACAAGTTCTAAAATCCAGTAATCAGTAATAGCAATTAACAGAGCATTTAAATCTATAAATTGACCAAATTTAAAGTCAAGGAATAAAAAACTCTAAATAAAAATATATTTCACTTAAACTTGGAAAATACACTATTGCTTGGCAACAAGACTGAACTGTGAATTTAGTGTTAATATGTTGCAATTATGAAATACATCATAGAAAATGTGTTTCTGTAGTTTGTTTAGTAGCATATGATTTTAGTATTTATGTGTCGGAGAACTTCACCGGCAAATAAAGTATCATTTTTTATTTAGATACAGATTTTAAATATTTAAATTCCCCAACACTTGCCGTGGCGAGATGAGAATAACCGTTAATTCTGATTCCAAATTCCCTATTGATAGCGCATACAACATTGCAGTCCTTAAATAGAAATACAGCGTTTGAAATAGCTTGGACCTGATGTGCGTCTCTATTTTCGGTTCACTGACTTTAAATATCTTAACGATACTGTATAGCATTATAAGGACTTTTGTAGATGAACCCAGTCTCTTTTAAGGAATATCTAAACAGAATTCCCATTACATTAAAGCGGCTTCCAATCACTCCTCAGGAATATCTAGACAAAATCCAAATTGCATTAAAGAAGCCCTTCCAATCACTCCTCTGGAATATCTAGACAGAATACCCACTGCATTAAAGAGGCCCTTCCAATCACTCCTCAGGAATATCTAGACAGAATACCCACTGCATTAAAGAGGCCCTTCCAATCACTCCTCAGGAATAACTAGACAGAATACCCTTCCAATCACTCCTCAGGAATATCTAGACAGAATACCCATTGCGTTAAAGAAGCCCTTCCATCACTCCTCGGATTCTGTTTGAAATATATAATTATCTGGATTGAAATAAATGTAAGGGAGCTACATATTGGTCTTTGTTTCTTTTTTTTTTTTTATCTCATTTCATTGGGCAGAAAATGCAATCTTGTATCTGTTACAAAACAATTGCTTCTCAAAGATATAATTTCAGATGTCGATTGTTATTATTGCTCTTTTTAAATGGTCAGCAACTATTCAGTTTGGTGAATGTGTTTAAAAATTCCATCTCGTAGTCACCCATGATCAAGATAACGTGTAGTCTAACTAACGAGATTTCAGATTAACCAGCCTTTCAGATCAGTTCACATTTTGGGGTTAAGATTATCACATACCGCAATTTTCACATAAAATTAGGAGAACTTACTGGTACTACAGGTAGGGACCCCTCTCTCATTTCGTCGCGTACGTTTAGACAGTGGGGACGCTGCTTGGGCTTTTCAGCAAATGTTTCAGGATAGTTAATTCAGTTGCAAGAAGACTGGTCAAACAATGCTTCTAAAATGTACCGGAAATATTCTTTGGCAAATAATGTTAAGGTTTCATTTAGACCCGCCATACCATTCTGGACACGTCTTACCATACATGCTTGCTTATATGACTTGTCCAACTGCAAACTATACAGACCCAAATCAGCCGGCGCATTATGCGACGGCAGATCTGGGTCTGTGCAGTTTGTTAGGAGTAATCAGTAGAACAAACAACATAGACCACGATCCGCAGGAGCATTATGCTACGGCAGATCTTTGTTGTTTACAGTTTGGCTCGACCTATAAGCAAGTACTTACGGTTGATGCGCTGTATTTTTGCGCAGGTTCTATTCCTCACAAAAGTTATAGATATTGAACCCATTTTTATTTCGCATTTGTATTTTCTATACAAAGGAAAAAAGGACGTATTTTTGCTATCAGGGACAGTGGATTTTACATAAATTCTCAATAAACCTACATATTACGAGTTTTTTTTAAATTCCATTCAGACTATAAATAGATCATAAGCTTGTAAATATATTTGCAAGCTGAATACTTTGATTGGAACATAGTACATGCGGATCTTTATCTATTCACATATTCTAGTCTCTGCAGTGACACCCAACTGAGTCACACACACACACACACACACACACACACACACACACACACACACACATTTATGTGTTTCTTCTTATTTGTTTATTTGCTTAAAAACACGTAATTTAATCATATATCAGTCAAACCCCTAACACGTGCCAATACTTAAGGACCACCGACCAATACTATCGCTTGCGAAGGGACAGGATTCAAGTAATTTTACAAGCACTCTGGAAACGTGTCAAACATCAGCACCTGATGTCTGTCACGTAGCTAACTGCCACTTTCAGTCATATACAAATCCATATCTTTATGACTCAAATATTTTTCAACCAGTACTCAAGACATTTTCAGCATACACCAACGCTAATTCACACGGGATACTTGTCAACAGGTAATACTTGAGAGGGTTGTGGTTGATGTGTTATGCAAGGCGTTGTTATATCTGCTCCGGTGACAGGTCAGTTAGGTCTTTGATGAGGAAGATTATTCCATTCACACAGTCATGGGAAAATCAGTGTAGCGGAAGGTATTCCTATTTCAACGGATTTGAATGAATTATTCGATATGCGAATTGGTTGATATTGTGGGTTTATATATGGACTGGAAGATTATCAACTGCCTGTCCATATGCTATCTAAAAGTCAACTAAGCAACTTTCTATTTGTCTAAGTTGCAGTGAAAGCCCCTCTAAAGTTTTTGAACATCTGAGTGATACTTGTGTATCAGTGGTGGTTTCAAGAAACGAATATGGCTGCTTTTTGTAGAATTTCTTTTCTTCAGTTTAGAAAATGTGGTTTTTTCGTGATGGTCAAATACAGAAATTGAATATTCCAGGAAGTGCGTCTGAGTCCAGGTACTTTACCACTATCCTTTCATATCAAGGAGAGCACATTATTCTTTCTTTATTCTCTCTCTCTCTCTCTCTCCCTCTCCCTCTCTCTCTCTCTCTCTCTCTCTCTCTCTCTCTCTCATATATGTCGTGAAAGGATTTGCTATGCATGTTGTCTAACTTCAAGTTCAGTCATGTGTGTAGCTGTTAAGTCCATCATTATAGTCCATTGAAAAAAAAGAATTACTATTAAGAGAGATCTTGCAATTAAAAAGAAATACCATAAACAGGGAACAAACCCCCAAAATTGCTAGTTCCTCACAAATCCACAAACGTGGGACAAGTTTGTAAATTGTGGGGGAAAACAAATCAACAAGTATTGTGATCCTGAGCACACAAAAACAACAACAGTAAAGTAGAAAAACAGTTTCCTTGATTTATATGTGTGTTACATAGACATACATACCGACGGACAGACAGACGCACTAATCCATATAGGTCTATATTGCATTTCTTCATTTGACTTTAAGGTGCAAAACTGTTTCCAGATTTATCCTATAATGATGTCAAAACAGTCGTTAGGCATATTTGAAATAACGCGAGACTTGATAACTGTACACAAAAATTGTCAGTTCTATTTAAAGCTACCCTCAGCCTTTTCCCGATCTTTCTAACATAATGCAATGTCCCCCGGTGGGACAGAAAACAATTGGAGACCTAGAAAATGTTCATGGAAGTAATAGTTTAATCTTAGCTCAGCATGATGTCTAAGTGTTAAATTAGTCATCTTAGACGTTAAACGGAGGTAATAGCAGAAAATTGTTACGAGTCTATGCTCTTGAAATAAGTAACAGAAAGGAGTGAAGACAACAAGCTTTGTAAAATATAACAAGTAATTTATTTCCCTAGAATACCAAGTGAAAAATGAGAAAAAAGAACTTACGGTTTTACGAATCAAATCCAAAAATAATCCAAGAATTAAAAAATAGAAGTCCTAGTATTAAAAGTCCTGAATGAATCTGAGTTCGAGTCCCGATGAAATCCAAAATGGAAGGCGACGACGTCTGTTGTAACCTTCAAAGTGTAGACGTGTCAACAGTTTCTTGTTGAATCACAGAAAATATTATTCCAGTTTTGAATTCCGTATAAATTCCAGTGAATGTTTTTGTCCAAGAATTTTGTAGGAGCACTTATGTATTTCCAGGTATAAGAATCACTTGAAATTCAATAATTTGAAGAAAATAAAAATTCAACTCAAACTGGTCACGAAATGATGACAACTTAACGTGTCAATTGTTTGGAGCCCGACTGAAAAAACTCTATCAAAAACAACAGTTATTCGCTAACTAAGACGCGAAACAGATTCCCGGATGAGGGTCAGTCTTTTAGAAAAATAAAAGTTTGTAACAATAAACACATGTTTCATATCACGTACTACAGGTATGGCCTTGACTTAATGATTCTTACTCTGAGAAAGAATAAAAAAGTTTTTAAAAAAGTTGTTGAGCACAACTATCACTGATTCTGAATCAAGGTCAGAAACTAGATACAGTGTTTCTATTATTAGGTGTTTATCAGTGAAATAAGAAAAACAGTCAGGTCAAACAGAACTAAACTCAATTTCTGGAAAATGTCAAATCCAGTAAACAAAGTTTCATTACAATAACATGTAATGGAATTAAAAAATTTCAAACTAACAAAAAACCAATTATACTAAATATGCATAACAAAATATAAACTAATTCTGAAAGATGTTAACACACACGCACACACACTGTCTGTCTGTTTCTCTCTCTCTCTCTCTCTCTCTCTCTCTCTCTCTCTCTCTCTCTCTCTCTCTCTCTCTCTCTCTCATGCGCACATTATTATCTTAGAAGAATGGTAAATAACTCATGTATAAAATTTTTTGGAAACAAGAGACCATGTTGGTCCAAAAATCGTTCACATGACTCATATCGACTTAATAGCCATTCAGTGGAATTTAAAGTTTGTTGATAGTTGCTTTATGTTAATTCATTTTGTTTTGTTTTGTTTCTTCAGGAAGAAACGTTGTCTAAAGTATTTATAACTACAGCCATATTGAATTACAGTTGCCATAATTTAAAAAAGAAACAAAGTCTTGAAAGGGCTTTGAATCAAGGATGTCATCGTGCAAATTTGATCCTATTATGCTTGCTAAGAAAAGTTTCTTGTTTTCATTTTAACTTTAATTGAACTGACGATTGATAGACTGATTGATGATTAACGGTACACGCAGTGTAAGAGATTTTAAACGAAATGCCTTATGCTGACAAAGTTTGTCAAGTATCAACATAGGTGAGAGTGGACTGCTTTGTGAGTTACTCTTCTTATCATGCCCGCACACACCAAGTTTGACCATTATTCAGGAAATATAGTTCAAAATATCACAAATGTTATTAAAAAAAAAAAACTACTGATAATAAAATTGTCATTGAAGAGTAAAAATAGAACTCGGTGATATATTTGTGGTAGGGTTGAAATAATCTTCTTAAAAATTGCAATCGCATACAAAGTTTGACAAGAGCAGGTGAAATAGAGTCTACGATGCGCAGAATAATACAAATGTACCTCTCAAAATGTCATTCAAGCGTAATAAGTTGGTCACAGTACCCAGTTTATGTAACCTCTCTCTCTCTCTCTCTCTCTCTCTCTCTCTCTGAGATGCAGCCTTATACAAAGTTGTTAGATGACTTGGGATGAAATAGGGTTATATAAATAAAATGTGCATAAAACGACTGAGATGCATCAACATGTAATAGCTTTAGTGAAGATGAAATTGAACCCTGCACATAAAGGATGTTACAAACGTGTAACTAAGGAAAACCGCCAATGAGCGAAAAGGCAAAATATTATATTCCCTCCCCTCGTAACTCTGTAGGAAATTTCGAAAACAAACAAAAATGAGAGTAAAATCATAAACTGTTTGCTATGTTCTATTTTTTCGTTTCTTATTTTTTAAAAATCTCATTTGACATAATTTAAATAGGCTGATACAAGTAACAGTGCAGTGTATAGGTGGCATAGACTTCGCAATATTACAGTATTAAGTCCTGTTTTCCGTATTGCACAAGCTACAAGTTCATGGTTGAGGCCCATTTTTGAAGAAATTGGTCCTCTCTTTTGTTTAACTTAGCATCATATTTTTTAATGTTCTTATGCGCTTCAACTATTTGCTTAAAACATAAATGGAAGGATCTTGCATGTTGAATCTGCAAGTGTAAATATAATATTTAGCCAAAATAAGCAAGAGATTATTCAAAATGTCCAATTGTTCACTTCCTAAAAATATTTCTTGTTTGGACAAATGGACAATATTTGGACAACAAGGTGTAAAATGTTTAGTAATAGTGTACCAAAACTTTGAAGTAATGTTGTAGTCATAGAATAGATGTTTAATACGTTCGTTCACACTCTTACAGAAAGTGCATTTCTCGTCATCTAATATGTTAATTCTTTTCAAAAAGTTATTAGTGACAATTACTATATGAATTAATTTAAAAGAGATCAACTTGGTATCCTTAGTACAAAGTTTCGCCTGGCTATAAATCTTAGACCACTCTTCACTACTTATGTTTTTATTTAATAATTGCATCCACGTTTCTTGTTTAGCAGTGTGTTGCCTCTTTACCTTTTTTAAAAATTCTTTGTAAACAAATTTCATTGAGTTTTGATTTTGCAAGTTCATTGTTTTATCCTCCTGCTTATCAAACATGTTGTGAGCCAAATGGTTATTGATTGCATCTTTCCAAGATTTTGGAATTTTGGATATTACTGAAAAGTATTTCAAAACATTTTCGCATCCAGTTTTATGTTTTATCATTTCAAAAGGTATCAAATTACCATGATCATCAACTAAATAATTAAGAATTTCAATGCCGGCATCTTTCCAGGATTTGTATTGATGGCACTTTCTAGGTGGAACAAAATTTAAGAAACTCAGTAATAAATACTTATTTGGATTTTGCGATCCTCTTTCCAATTCAATACTGCCAAAGTTACATCTCTCCAAAAACTGTTTTTAATGAGCTTACAAATTTCTAATTTTCTCTTCCCTAAATTCCATTTATCCTTTCATATTTCTGCATGTAGTGGTATTGACTAGGTTCTGCCACGCTCCATCCTCGTTTTCCAGTAATCATTTAACCCATCTTATCTTAATATACCTAATGAATGAATAAATGTGTATCATATTTAATCCTCCCTCATTCTCCGGGCTACTAGTATATCACGAGTAATTCTCTCTACTTGTCTACCCCACACAAACTTAAATAAGGTACGATTTAGTTCTGCTTCAATTTTTGTTGATGAATTTGGAAATGTTGAAAAAAGATGTATGACTATGGGCAGGACAAGAGTTTTTACAACAATTACTTTACCTACTATTGAAAGATGTCTTTGACTCCAGCTTGCCAGAATTCTTTTTGCCTTTATTAGTTTCTTCCTATAATTAATTTCCACCACTTGTTTTAAGCCTATAGAAAAAATCTATGCCAAGAAGTGTAAAGTTGGAAGAAGACCA
This sequence comes from Megalonaias nervosa, assembly GCA_016617855.1. NCBI lineage: Eukaryota > Metazoa > Mollusca > Bivalvia > Unionida > Unionidae > Megalonaias > Megalonaias nervosa. Next base: position 14,029 of record JAECUM010021434.1, on the reverse strand, counting down.
GTTTAGTTCCGTATCAGGACATATTCTTTCATGAGAAAATTTCTGTTTCCAGTCCAGATAGCAATTGTTTTTTATGTTACAAATTAAGTCCAGATAATAGAAAAAAGTCTTGCAAGATATTCAAAGTTGCTTTAAGAGACTGTTGAGATCCATCGAGAAGAATAAAAGCGTCATCAGCATACTGACCTAATTTATACTTACTGACATCTAAGACAAGACCCCGTACATATGCATTTTGCTTTACATTTATAGCTAAAATCTCAACACCGATAATAAACAAATAAGGCGCAAGAGGATCCCCTTGACGACATCCTCTTTCAAGACTAAAAACTGATGACATATTTCAATTATTTATAACACAACTTTTAGAGTTATTACAAAACAGCTTAAACCACTTACGAACAGAATCACCAAAGTTAAAAGATTATAAGGCCTTTTCCACAAAGTTCCAGTTAATTGAGTCGAAGGCTTTAAGTCCATTAACAATAATAAACCGTATCTATTTTCAGTCTCTAGTTGATCCATAATATCATATAATAGCCTGGTATTGTCTCCAGTGAATCTACCTTTCATAAATCCTTTCTGAGTATCACTGATTATTGATGGAAGAACGTTTTTAATCCTAGCTGCAATAGCTCCCGAAGCTATCTCATTGTCAATATTTAGGAGCGATATGGGTCTCCAATTTTTTAAACATCTTCTGTCTTTGTCTTCTTTTGGAAGACATGTGATGACTTCTTGATTCTGAAAATCTTAAAGTTTTCATATGGTATATCTATATTTTATTGGTCTGCATAGAAATCCCCCAATAGTCTTTCAAAAGAATTTATAGAAATCTACCATAAGTCCATCTGAGCCAGGACTTTTCTCATATTCCATCCGTTTTAGAGACATGATGTATTCATTCATCGTAGGTAGACCTTCGCATGATTCTCTTTCTTCTTGACTAAGTTTAATATTGTGATTAAAAAATCCATTTTGAGATTCTTGAATATCATTAGCATCAAGCTGAGCAGGTTTGCTTTTGCATAATTCCAAGTAGAACTGGTTTGGGGCTTATAAGATATCTATTTGGTCTGATATATTTGTCCCATCATCTAAAATTATTTCCTTTATTGTTTTATGGACATAATTTCTTTTTTCAAGATTTAAAAAAATATTCTGTGCTTTTTTCTCCCAACTCATACCATCGAGCTTTGGATCTTAATATAAAACCTTCTGTGTATGTTGTCCTAGATTCCTTTAGTTCTGTTGTCTTTTTTTCTAAATTTTCTAGAGCTTCTCCATCTATGTAATCCGACAATCCCCTGTGAATTTCTAATATTTTCTGTTCAATTTTCTTTAATTTATCCCGTTTCTCTTTTGTTTTCCTAATAGAATGATCTACAGTTCAGGATCTTATTTTCATTTTCAAAATTTTAAAGAATATTTTATCATTACAGGAAAGAGAAACATGAAGAGATCCGTATTTTTCCCCCCTACGTAATATTCATTTGCAGTGTCATCTATACACTTTTTGACCAAGCCAATATAATTATTATCCCTCAACAACTGAGTATTACATTTCCAATATCCTTTTCCCCTTTGACACTTTCAAAAAGCCACACTCAAAATAATAGCTGAATGATCAGTCCTGTAACCTGGTAAAATATGTGCATTCATATAAATATCATCAGATACAAGAAAGTAATCTAATTTACTTTGTTTCAAAGGAGTTTTTTGCCTCCAGGTATATACCTTTAAGTCTTGATTGGAATTTCTCCAGGGGTCAATTAATTCCAGTTCGTTTTCCAGGTCATGGTTTGTCATTTAAATATTATAAGTATCCAAATCTAGGTCTTGAACAGTATTCCAGTCTCCACACATTATAATTGATGAGTTCTCAAATACTAAAATTTATTCCTTTAGATTTCTAAAAATGCTACGGTTATCATCGTTATACCCATACAAATCTACTAGGGTTATTCTATATCCATTGATTGTAATATCTAACATAAAAAAGCTCCCTTGACTGTCACATCTTTCTCTATGGATCACAAATTCAAAAGTATTTCTAAAGAATATTGAGACTCCAGCATTATTACTAGTTCAATGTCAAAATATACATTTGTATCCCCATTCAGCAGTCCAATATGTGTCATCGGTCTCTGTACCATGAGTTTCTTGCATGCATACAATAGATACATTCTTCTGTTTTACCCATTGGAAAATGTCCCTTCGTTTGAGTACTGAAGCTTGAAGGCCTCTAACGTTCATAGATAAAATTTGTATGTTATTATTCATAAATCAGCAGAAATTTTACCTGTACATATTCCTGTGCAGGAATATATAAAGTAGTTGTCGCCTCGAATTTATCATGCGCATGGCACTCACACCCACACAAAATACAAACATCCATCATAAAATCATCCATGGTATTACAGTACATACTGTAGATTTGGTTAGGCCCGAACTTCAGTTTCATGGTAAATTCTGGGCCAGAAGAAATGCATTAAACATTTTGTCCCCAGTTTTAAATGGTGTGCTGCATGAGGAGTTTCGCTCCCAAACTATCACAATATTTGAATCCTTTTGAGATTTAGAACAATAGTAGCATGTATCAAGTTGTCTTAGACCCAAGAACCCCTCTGGGCGTATGAGCTAAAGTGAAGGATAAAACAATCTTACAGCTAAAAATAGGTGACTGTTTACCAATATCAGCAAAAACATTGTATATGCACTGTAAATGTTTACCAGTGTCAGCAAAGACATTGTATATACACTAAAGAACTTATTAAAAAATTCAGAATTTTGCCGAATTTGAAAACAGTCTGATGGTTGCATCATATCTAGACTCCCATAATAATTATTATAATAAAATACAATAGTACGTAAGTAAAACTTATCGATGTCTTTGATCCAAAAAGTACTGTATGTTTGATACGGCAGAACGAAGCAACATGCTTCAGCAGGAAACCGTCTTCTCTCTTTGTCTCACTGTATCCATCTATTTATATCCGAGATTTAAATAATATCTACTTGGTTCATTCTTTCTTACACTCTGGATACTTTTTCCAGTGAGTTTGACATCAATATGTTGTCTTGTGGCAATGTTTCCATCGAAGAAACACTGTTGAATGCAGTCTTCGTTGGACTGATACTCCTTTCTGGGATAAACCCATTGCCATCCAGTAGAGACCACTTTTTATTCCTCGATTGGTTAGAATGTCCTGTGTGTTTTTTCTTTCCTCTACCACTTGGTGAAAGTGAATTAAACTCACTTGGGAAACTATTAGGTCTTGTAGTACTCTTTTGTATGTCTTCAGTCGTACAAGATGGTAACTCCGGTTTATTTATTGGATGGACCGCTAATTGCGTTCTTGGTTGCTTTTTGATATGTGCAAGATGTTCACCGTGGGTCGAGTACTCATTGGGCACTTCAAGGCTGTTTGAAGCAGCAGAGATAAATCTTGTTGACATAGGATAATGTGACGACTCGGTAGGCAACGTTCTAGAATGGCTTGAATCTGTAAGAATGAACTGGTTCCTCTCTCTAATACTTATGGGATAATCCAACAATTCATGTCTCGGAGTTCTTGATTGGTTTTCTATATTTGGGAGATGCCCGCCATGTGGCGAGGTTTCAGGTGGCTTTTTAAAGCTGTTTGAAGCATTGAGGCTGTACCCGGTAGCTCTTGAATAATCTGGCGATTCGGTGTGCATAGTTCCAACATGACTTGCGTCCGCAGCAGCCGACTTGTTCCTTTCTCGTGTGCTCGTGAAATAGTCATCATTTTCAGGTTTTGACGAATTAGACAGATCATCTGAATTGCCAAGATACGGATTGCTTCCAGTGAAACTTATGTTGACGGATCTACCATTAGGAGAGTTCATGTCAGTTTGATTTCTGTTACGTAAATGGATCTGTGCTTCATTCCAACATTTTAGGTTTTGGTCACTGTCAAGAGTTTGAAAATGTATTTCTGAAGTAACATTTTCTTTGTTGGAGATACGTGTGCCACTGGTATGAGTGTTCACATATGGACTTAAATAGTCCGAAACTTTATACGGTTGTAGTCTTAAAGCTGAAAATATAGGTAAACAAATGTATTATGGATAATTATCTTAAATGCAATTCGTACTTACGTCTCTGGTTGCTCGCAGGACGTTAAAACTAAAGAAGCTACAGCTCATATTAATCGAAATTGTTTTTGTTGTGCTTAACATTTCATCTCAAACAATTTTTTATTGGTGTAAATTATCTGAATAATTTTTTTAATTTAAAGCTCTGAAGACCTGGATAATCTTGAATGGTGCTAGATTAACACTGAAGGCCTGTATCACGTTTAATCTTGAATGGTACCAAAATTCACACTGAAGGCTTGTATCATGAATAATCTTAAATGGTACCAAATTCACAATAAAGGCCCATGTGATGGGTAATCTTGAAAGATACCGAATTCACATTGTAGGCCTGTATCATGAGTAATCTTGAAAGGTACTAAATTCACATTGTAGGCCTGTATCATGAGTAATCTTGAAAGATACCGAATTCACATTGAAGGCCTGTATCATGAATAATCTTGAAAGGTACTAAATTCACATTGAAGGCTTGTATCATGGATAATCTTGAATGGTACTAAATGCACATTGAAGGCTTGTATCATGGATAATCTTGAATGGTACTAAATGCACATTGAAGGCCTGTATCATGGATAATCTTGAATGGTACCAAATTCACATTGAAGGCCTGTATCATGGATAATCTTAAATGGTACCAAATTCACAATGAATGCCTATATTATGGGTAATATTGAAAGATACCAAATTCACACTGTAGGCCTGTATCATTGGCAATCTTGAAAGGTACCGAATTCAAATAGAGTACGAAAATTGCTTCGACATTGGTTAAATCATTATTGCAGAAAATAGATTTGCCACACCATTTTGTAATAACAAAATGCAGTTTTACCATTTATTTTTATGAATTTGTTATGACATAGTTGGGGGCATAAATAAAATAAATTTAAGCTAAGTACTCACCCAGTTCTTACCATACGTTTTGCCAGAAAGCTTTGTTTTTATAGAAAGAGGATATTATCACCTCCAAATCTCTTTCCAATATGAAAAATGAGAATTTTTCAAGAAGAATGATTAAGAAGATCAAAGAGTTGGGTTTTTTTTACTACGATAGCTTAGCTGTTCTGCAAAAAGACTGAATTCGTTGCATTTTAATTCACCATCTTGATGATCGTTGACACCAATGTATGACTTCACTTTATCACCTTTTTCCGGTCCAAGAAAATCATATAAGATATCTCGAAGCTTTTTTATAAAGTGTCTTTAAGCGGTGGATATCAGATAACACTAACGCAATTAACTAGTACAGGCAGTGACAGTCATGACGGTAGATTGGACTGCAAATATTAGATCTCTCAATGACCCATTTGATAATATCTTTTGATTGCTTTGAGTGTTTCTGTATAGTTTTCGAAGTAAATTCATCCGTGCTTAAATTGAACTAATTGAAAGAAGTTTAAATTTATCGTCATGCTTCCAAATAATGTTCCCTTGTTTATTTATCTCTTTACGACAACCATATTTTTTAAAATCAAAAACAAAACCGAAATCGAATATAATATAAGAGCTCTTAAAATTAAATCTCCATGGTCAATCCAGAACACACTTTTGAATTCTGTAGTAAAACCATCCAAGACTGCTACTTTTCTATTTTCCATTTCTCATTTTTTGGTAATGCAGAGAGACATTCATATAATAGTAATAATGGAGTTTCCAGTGAGCTGACATCTTCTTTAGACAACCTGTTTATAAATGTGTTGGATACGTCAAAAATGTACTTCGTTGTGTATATTTAGTTTGTATTGTGTACCGTACATTATCCGTGATTGGGGGTGTACTTTCGCCAACATGACTTTTGTCATGTTATTTACTGATGTTTAAGTTCAAGGCCTAACCTAGTTTACAAGTTTATAAGGTTCTGCATTCGAACTTGTTTACAATTTGGTGGAAATTTCCATGGGAAATTTGGGTTTTCCAAAAATTATATTGCGTCGCACATCAATTGATATTTACACATATAGCTGATTTGGTCAACAATTATTCATTTCTGCTTATGATTAGTCTCTAAGAATCTATTAAGCTTGCAACTGTGTTCAGATAAAATTTGAGAGAATTATCTAAATTATTTATTGGAATTACAAAGTACTCATTGACTTTTTGGATTGAACCACTACTTTGAAATTATTGTGAATTCATTCTATGACATTTTGGATTACATCATTGGCATATCGGGTTATTCCGGACTACTGGCATATCAAGGCATTAAAGACTACAGACATGTCAAGACATTCAAGACTATTAGTATTCATTTGCAACATTCTATATTCTTGGACGCTGGGATAGTACATTTAGGATTATTTTGGGATTTAATTCACAATACTGTAACTATCCTTTGAATGCTCACTTTGTATTTTAGGGAAATAAATTGTTTGTTGAATTTTACTTAAACGGTTGTTTTAACTTTTTAAAATACTTTTTAAGACCTAGAATCGTAACAACTTATTAAAAGTGGACTAAGTAGACCTTGGACATTTCATGTTAAGAGCTCTCTTCATTCGATGTCAGAGTTTCCTAAAACGTTTTTGAAGATCCGAAGACAATAAAAATAATCCAACCTTTTTAAAAGAAGACATCACCAAGTATATCTTCTTTGTGTTACATTTTCTTTTCTTCATACATCTATACGATCAAACTCTTCTATTAAAGAATGTATTTAATCATGTGTCTCTATTATTTTCTAGTTTATAATATGCAGCTTAGATATACTGGAAAAGAACATCGTAAAAAAAGAATCGGGTTATCTTCAGATGTGGGATATAGACTACAGCCATAATTATTTTAGTATAGCAAAAATAAGAAACTTTACATTATGACCTGCAATTTCTCTGACTATGTATTTCTAAAAAGGACTGCCACTCCCCTACTGCTACAGGAATATGAACGAAACCTTACGTCACATCCCTATCCATTTCTCCAATATGGTTCTACATTTTTGTACAACGACTATCAACAAGGAAAGTAATATTGTATTTATCTCTACACAGTGCAAAATATAGTTTCATTTTATCTTGTCAGAATAAAGTTCTCATCAGTTTAGGCAACACATTCTTAAATTTGTTATGTAACAGAGTGACAAAGCATAAAATGTCAACTGATCAAAGCAAAACATTTGAGTTTTGATAAAAGCTCTTCACTGATGTTAGATCTTTTGTTTCAAAATCTGAACACACTCCACCCATTAACTTCCTGTCCAAGGTTTCTATAAGCAGTAAAGTAATATCCTGGTACAGTTTCTTTTCTTGTCACAAGAAGGGACACACCCAACTTAAAAATTATTTTTCCTATTAGCCAGTTAAATTGAAATATGAAAGTATCTGAGTAAACGAATATTTGGTTTTGTGATGCTGCTTGACACATGCAGTTTACAAATACAGGACACAAGCGCCCTTTTTAGTGGACAGCTTCTTTATTACAAACATATGTAGAAGTAGCCTGTGCCCATGCCTTGATTTCGTCTTATAATATCCCACCATCATTATCTTTCTGACTCAGAATAACATATTAGACCAGACTATCTGAATTATATATGCGAAGCTTGATGTCTTTTCATAGGTTAAAGGTCAATTTTACAGAGCCATATACTTTGTATAAATTTTAGTATACTGCTCCATGTATATGCATGTAGTAAGCATATTAACTTATGACACTTACCATGGAAAAGTTTCCTCGTACAGATAATAAAAAGAACCAATGAGATAATTATAAGGACCACGATCGAGCTAACGATTCCAATTATTACATAGTCGGCAGCTCTAAAAGCATCACTTGTGACGACATGGGGCGTGACGTTACAGGGTTTACTGGTTCTGGCTGTTGTTTTTCACAGTGGTCGCACAAGGTGTCTGAGCATCCTGCGTTGATCATTGACGAGACAATGCCATTTGTACTGTCGTAAAATTTTATGTCGGAAGAATCTAACATAAGAAAGCCTTCATTGTAGTCGCCCACCTAGAAAGAAAGAACAAGAATAGTGTTGGTGGATGGACTAACTGTAACAGATCTTCAGTAAATGCATTTTGTATATAATATACATGTATTTGTTATAAAATTACATTTATGGAAGTCTTTTGGTTATGTATTGTGAAAGAGACTGCTAAAGAAGGGCGAGTAGTGAGTTGTAACGCAAATCCATTCCATAGTTCGTACAAATATTCAACAGTTTTGAATTTGCACGGGAACAAACACACTGAAAGCCTCCTTTGCATGAAAAATAATTTTGGATAAATAGCAAAAACACTTTCATACCATGTAGAGAATATGTGAATATATATATATATATATATATATATATATATATATATATATATATATATATATATATATATATATATATCACATGGTGTCAGAAGAAACATTCTAAAATTCCTGGAATAGCAGATTATAGACCATAGGCCTTCGGATTGAATCTGTGAACACCGAAAACATTTAATTTCAAGAGACGTGAAGAATTTAAAAAATGGCTGACAAGGTTTGAAAGATTTAAACTGCATCTGGACTTTCTACCATAGGTGAAGAACAGCAAATTAATACGTTAATATACTGCATGGAAAAGGACGCAGATGACATTTTTTATTCTTTCAATCTTAATGTTAACGACAGTAAAAAGTATAAAACGGTGACTGAAAATTTGAAACACTGTTTCATTATAAAACGTAACTCGATTTTCGAACGTGCAAAATTTAATATGAGGAAACAAGAGGAAGGCGATATAGTTCATACTTCGTCACAGCTCTTCACTCACTGGCAGAACATTTGTAACTTTGGAACATTAACAGATGAATTGATACATGACAGGATTGTTGTCGGCTTGAGAGACGTGAAGAGATCGGAGAGTCTTCAGCTGGATTCCGAGCTGACATTGAAAAAATACGTAAATAGTGTTCATCAGAAAGAAGCTGTGTACAAACAATAAACAATTGTAAGAAGCAAAATGATCAGTGAAGATAACATTGACGAGGTTAAGCATAAACACACAAAACAACAAAACAAACAATCGCCGCAACATGACACACAATTCCAGGAAAAGAGTAAATTTCGGTCTAGGCAGGAAAAATGCACAAGATGTGGAGCACTACCGGCGCATAATCGAGCGAAATGCCCAGCAGTGAGTGATACTTGTCATGGTTTCGGGTAGGAAGGACACTGGCAAAAACAATGTCAAGAATCGGCATACATGAAGTGGAGAAGAATCAGGAGTTGGAGTCCGTGTCCCAAGAAGACAAATACCTGGGAGCCAATAGAGGAAAATCCTAACAAAAAATACTTGGACCACTGATATCAAAGTGAGACAAAATTGCATCAGATTAAAAAATTGACACCGGAGCTGATGTAACTGTCATCCTCCAGCATGTCCACCGTACACTAGGTCATGTACCTTGAAGTTAATGTAAGAATAAGCTTCTTGATCCAGGTCGTAAAGAATCAAAGGTTCTAGGTTTATTCGCTGAAACTTTTTCGTGTAAAAATTCGTCTGCGACGGAAGAAATCTTTGTAGCATGAAATCTCAAAAGGTGTCTACTAGCTTGCCCGGCGATTAAAAATATAACATTATCCATAGGTGATTGATGTGAGCTTAATATTGAAAAAAGCGATAAACTGAAGGAAAAAAACATACCGAGTGGCTAAATTACCTCAGATTACTCCCATGACCCGTTCTGACATAGGATCCTGTCTATCATACTATAAACGAGACAAGGTAAGTAACTTCCAAAACTTTCGCTCCACACATGACCCTCGATCTCATTCTGCTATTTCTGTCTTTGAAAGCACATTGCCACAATCTATGGCTTGTTATACTCCTGCGGTATTTTTATATTCAACAACCTTCATTGATTTATCTGCCTTGCATAAAACTAAAGTTGCAGGCTCCGAAACTTACTAACCGCGCGAATTTTGCCTGCCGGGACAAACTTACGCTCATGTGTAACTTGCTCTATAAACTGACAGATACATTGTTTGATATATTTCTTCATTAATCTGAGAACAGTGGTAGATGCAGAAGTAAGTTTCTGCTTACCATTAACTCGATTCAACTTTAGGAACCCGGTTCTATGAAAGAATTATACATTTGTCGTCCTAAGTCCATTAAGTTCGATTACAAGACACACTAATTTTCAAAACTTTCATACTGTACGGCACACACTTCAACAGCGAAATATGATTGGCTCCAAAGGTAACATCACAAGCCAGTATGCATGGGAAGTGAGTCACCTTAGGATTTGCCCTAATTGACGGTAATGGAGAATTGCACTGTAATCTACCAAAAGGCGCCTTTAGGTCTATGCAGCAAAATTCTTCATTAAATTTTGTTCCAAACATAAAGGTTAATTGATAAAATAAATAAAACAAGTGAAATAAAATCTTCTATTTTGTCCTGCATTGGACTAAGTCATACAGAGCAATTATCCTGCATTGGCCCGATAATCTTGGAAGGCGTATGGATTGTGTAATGAAAACTGACATTTCAGTATTAGTGTTGCATGTACTATTAGTTAACTAATCATGATAAGTAAAACTCTACACGCAATATAAGGTGATATCAACTTCATATATTGTTGTACTTCATTCTTAGCTCTTTTGTGAACATTCAACATATCAAATCCAATTTTGTAATTTCCATACCACAGGAAAACGTGTTTGTTTTCCAACCATATCTGTATGATAATCGGCTAATAAAAATATCTAAATAACTTTAACAGTTATCAACCTGATTCACTGTTTGCTACCTTCTTATATGCGGGTCCTCTATCCTGAGAACTTTGTTGAACATTCAGAATTTCAAATCCAATATTGCCATTTCCATCTTTACGGAAAACACGTGTGTCTTCTCCACTCCGTGTAAGTGTAACTACTTGTATTCGTTGTATTACTTCATTTGGAAATTTAAAATGATTGTCACAGGGATAATTTTGACGCTCTGTGACAGGACATAAAAACTCCAGAGCGTTCTTTACGCCAAGTCCCGTTGCCAGCACGGCATCTGTGGTATGAATTATTTGCTGATCTGTGGATATGGAATCGATGAAAGTCTCATCAAATGCGAGATCTTGTTTACACCACCCTGGATATTCGACAAGAAATGTATTTTTCAAATTACAATAAAAATATCCACTCCATGACTCTCGAAACCACGGGTTTCTCTTGTTTGATTCTGGTCTCAGGTTTTTAATGTAACTGACAAATTTTTGTTTGTCCTGTAATTCATGACTTTTAAACTTCATTATAATGGAACCAAGTGTTACAGTCCCTCCAGCTTGTAGGATATGTTCCTTATCACCCCAGTCTTCGCTAGATAGAAATATAAAATCATCACTGCTCGACTTCATCAGTTTTAATAGCGCCACAATTTTTGTGTCCGTGCCAAAATATACAACAACTTTGCTCTTTTGATTCCTCAGCTGAAACAAGATGTTACTTAGTTCGGCAGTATTCAAGCTGTTCTCTGCAATACCCAGCGGCCGATCTGCAACGCAAATGTTGCTTTGATTTGCTAATAGTAAGAAAGCCTCCTTTCCCTTGCTCCCGTAATTGTTGGCTACGTAAAGAACACTGACGAATTCCCAGCCCATTTTGTTAATAATATCAATCATTGCCTTGGCCTGTTCCTTGTCGCTTGGAACTGTGCGAAGAAAGTAAGGATAATTAATCCTGTCGTCCAAATCTGGCGAAGATGAAGTTGAAGATATGAATGGAATGTTTAGTCTCGTAAGAAGCAGCCCAACTGATAAAGCACTTCCACTCGAAGCTGAACCAACCACTGCAACAACCTTTTTGGGATTAATAACTTCAGAACTGTTTGGTTTAGTAAGTGTCAATGCTCCTGACATGAACTGAGTTATAATGAGAGAAATTCTTGCTGGGCTATAGCAGTCATCGAAAACAATTGCACCAAAATTTATTTCTGTGATGTTCTGAAGCTTTTCTGTTGTGTAAATGAAGCATTCAATCGATATTATCTCGTACGAAACGTTTCGCAGACTCCCACAACTGAAACCATTACTGAGATCAGTTTCGTGTAAATTAACGACTCCGATTATATATACATCTCCATCGACGAAAGCAAACGGTACATGGGGTGATGAAATACAGTTGAAGCAGTTTCCTTCGCAAACCGAAACTGGATAGCTATTTAAAAGTTCCGGAGAGTAAATACTAAGATTGAACTTTGAATATTCACCCAACTGTAAAAAAAAAGTTTAGAAAATTATAATGTAAGCATTTTGTATCAAGGATACATGACAGTTCATTAACAAGTAAGGCGTATCAAACAGGACAGATAAAAACGTTTTGCTACCAAGCTGGAGTGTATTTTGTCACCACGTATGTAAAGGGTAATATAATGATTGTTCCAACAGATTTGCATACCATATGTTTAAACTATGTATATGAAAGAGATAGATGTACGTACGAAAGTTATCACGCTAAGAGAAATTCTGCAACAGGATTTCGTGTTCCTTGTCTATAGTGGATGGTCAATAGACCGAAACGTAGGCAAGATAGACTTTTTCCTGACTTAAACATTAGACAGGACATTAGTCGTCATGCCGTATGGTTAAAAAGAAACAAAATGCATTTTAAAGAAATGAGAAATGATATAAAGTACGTTATTTCGTTTTCTAAGGGTTGAAAACCAATTGCCATAGATAGACTCCAGTAAAGCAAACATTATGAACTACAGGATCGTTACTCATGTGAGTATATCATATATCATCGGAATATGGTCTCAAGCCGATTTGTGACTATTGGTCAGCAAGAACATTTGACACACAAAGTTCTCTTTTCAAAGAGTTTGCTTGACTGTATATTATAAAGATTTAATTTAGGTGCGATATATGAACAGTTAACGAGGGACAGACATGCAGACATTGAGAGAGAGAGAAGAATATACAAGCCTTCGTGAAACTTCTTCTGTCGTTGACATTTGTGTAGTAGTGGACAAAATAAAGAGGGCTATCATTATTTGCTTCTAACTCTCCATATTCATCGAAAGACAATGTCTTATTTGGCTGAGAAAAGTTTATAGTGACATTACTCTCCAGTTCAGAGTACCTCAAAGTTATATTTTTTAGTGATGTTATCCATTGACCTGGATACAATCTGAAATTTTCACAAAGTCCAGGTTCTTTAGGGCATAGATACGTCTGTTTCTGCCTCAAAGTTTCAGCCAAGACATATACTGTATCCAGAATTGGGGTGGTATAATCACTCCTCCAGGGTGGAGGCTGCTGTAGTTTTGTGCAGCACATCAACTCTCCGATTGCATCACTTGTACTGTTGCTTGTTGCAGCATTCCACTTATTCGTGTAGAAGTCATGGACTTCATTTATAGCATCTGAGGCAGGTGACACTGTTATTGTTCTGTTAGCTATTTCATTCAGTTCACTGAAAACGTTCAAGTTAGTTCCTTCGGAATCGGACATTATCCAATGAATGCTCTTGAGTTTTTTGTGTTCCTCTGTTGTATCGAGAACGTTATGCATTCTTACCAGAAGACCCTGAAGCATATACTTTTGTCCAAAATAAACAACGCCAAGGCGTGAGCTCTTTGCTAGTCTTGTCTGCAATTGAAATATGACGGAATCAAACGTAGCCGTGTTGGGTTCCTCCTAAAATAGAACGGTAATATCGAACACATTATTTGCACAATAACATGAAAAAAAATTTCTTCTTTATTTTATATATTTTAACCAGTTACATAGAGAGATTAGTCTAATGTCTGAAAATTCGACCGCAATGAATAGTGTTAAAAATCAAGAATGTATGGGGTATATTAGAACAAATGAACTGATTGTTTACCATACTACACTCTCCAGAATAAAGGATCACAACACAGTTATATAACTCGGCGTGTCTGGGGACAGATGTTGACGACCATCATGATATAACGTGAATTGCTGAATCGGATTGATTG
>JAECUM010021433.1:0-15664 GCA_016617855.1 Megalonaias nervosa | reverse complement strand
TTTCTAATTTCGTGGTGTTTGTTTTTATTTTTGTAATCATATCATTCTATATGTTTTTTAAGTGTTGTCAAATGTTGTAAAGCGCTTAGAGCTTCTAAAGATTAGGCGCTATACAAAGTCCTCGTTATTATTATTATTATTATTATTATTATTATTATTATTATTATAACAATGGCAAACAATGCTGCATTAGTTAAACAAAAAGACAAGTGAAGCCAGTTACTTCAAGAAGAATTTTAGACTAAGGAGCTAGGGAATCCAATACGAATTCCAGACCATGAGACAATGGATTCGAACCAGAAACGTGCGTAAGCTGAGTGTAACTTAGGATTGACTAATCTAACGTTGGTTGTCTTGTGTTATGTTGTGGTCACAAAAAAGATTTATTTTTAAGGCAACTACACGTTCATATAAAAACGTTAAAATTCCCAAATCTCATAATATTTTGTAGTATATAAAAAGCATAAGTAGGTCTCCATGGAGCAAAGGTATGATCAAGGACTTCTTATCTCTTTGATAAATGCATTAAATAATATACACGTCGGGACTTTAGTAGGTCCGCATGGAACAATTTCTAGATCACTGACGTCTTACTAGCTTATTTTAATACAATTATATGTTACTCAGATTTCAAGTCCAATAATATATTTTGCCCGCTGCATTCTGAACAGTACGATGCATTAATTAATCTTTAGTCGGTAACTAAGATAATTAGAGGAATTACATGAGCAGGTGCAGCAATAAGAACATCATCTTTCTGAATCTGAATAAGATTTCTAATCGAGTTAGGCGTCATATTTTATTTTCACATTTTTTAAAATGTTACTCTACGCTTTAAAGCATCTACATCTTCTGGTAAAATTTAAATTTGAATGCAGAGGATGTAACGTGTAGTATGCCAGTGGTAATTGTCTTCTAGTCAAGCTACTGACAATTGGTATTTGTATAATAGTCAAGATGCGCTACTAAAGAATACGACACACCATGTGACCTTTCATTGTATATTTTTTCCGGTTTTTTCCCAATTGTATTCTCAACCGATACAATGAACAAACGTCTCGACGGTCATGAAGTTAATAGTATTCACAGATTGACAAATTTCCTTTCTGAAACACATTAAGTTCCTTATGCAGCTATTGTAACAGAAAGGCTATAATATACTTTGGCTTCGACCTTAAAGAGAACTCTTCTGCCGAAAAGAACGTACCACACACACACACACACACACACACACACACACGTACCCACATACCCACATATATAACATTATGATAGAGCTGTGATCGGCATGTCAGAACAATACAGCAAACAACATATGATAGGCCCATCTTTTGGCCTTTTCCTAATAGTGACCTTGACCTTTTAGCCTGAAACTTGACTATCTCATAATAAGGTTTGAATCTGGATATAGTTTCAAGAAATGCCTGTAAGGGTTGAGGACTAACAACTTGAACAAGGAAAAGGGCGATGGCATGTATTATACTTTATTGAAACTTTGACCTTGAAATAGTGGGACTGTGGCGGCCCACACAGTAAATTGCGAGTTTCGGTAAGATAGAGTAATCCAACCCCAATAAGAGATAATAGCTGGATAATTGACGCGTATCTTTATTGAAACCAATGAAATGTCGGCATGTACTTATTAAAGTTGTTCCTGCCGAAGCTGCCCTACATGGGTACATACTATTAGTTTCGCTTGCGATTTTGTCTGCAATGAACAGGGTTAGTACACTTACAGCCCTGTGATAAGAGAGGCAACGCTACATATATTTTCACTGTTTTAGCTAGGGCTTCAAGCAGACTATAATGCTTATGTGCGTTTTGCAGAAGTAAACGGAAGTGTATTTCCTCGATGGGTAAGAGGCAATGGTACGCACAATCAAACTCGATAGTATAATAAACTTTGGACTATGAATAATCTTAGTTTTGATTAGAGTTTGTTAAAAAAAAATATCTTTGCAACTAAAGAAACTCGAGGGAACAAGAGTTCCAATTTTGTTCTTTTCTTCTGGTACATACATACATATATACATACTGGTAAAGAGACAGTTGTTGTTGTTGTTGTTGTGGGGCTTAACGCCATTTTTCAGCACACGATAGGCTATACATGGCGGCCAGTATTAATGGTGGAGGAAGAAACCGGGAAATCCCCGGAAAGAACCAACAACCCACGAGAAGCTACTGGCAAGGTTTCTCACATATCCACAGTAAAGAGACAGAGATAGATAGATAGATGTATATATATATATATATATATATATATATATAGGTATATATATATATATATATATATATATATATATATATATATATATATATATCTGCAATAATGTGACAACCAACAGTGCAAAACTAGTATCTAACTAGCCTGAGCGCTTTCGACTCTTAACGAGTCTTTTTCAAAGGCAAATGCTAAACATAGACAAGACGAACAAATAAAACACAAAAACCGTTGTGTTTGCAAAACTTTACACGGCTGTTTCTACAGGAATTAAACCTTTAAATGTATTATGTTTCAACTAGTTTATTGACCTAGAATCGACGAGCCATAACGACATCTGTTGTTTTATGTAAATTTATGTAAGCGGAAATTATATTCCGGATATTTTATTTTCATAGTAGTAATTATAGGCTATTAAGCAAATTTAGAGAATTATTTAAAAGATGTCGTTATGGCTTGTCGATATAAGTAATCACCGTGACTGCGTAATGATTAAACAGAAACTTAGTGCATCGAAAGAAAGACTGTGAAATGAAAATAACTTAAATTCAATTAAAGTAAAGAAGGAAGAAAAATGAATAATTGGCTGTTAATGATTTTGTTAATGTTGCTTTTATTATACCTCTCACTGTGGGCTACCTCCGATTATAGTGGGTGATGCCAGACTCGCCATAAGTTGAAATCTGTTAGACTCTTGCAGGAAAGCTCTGTCTGTTTCTAACCATGCTTTTAAAAGAATAACTGATCAAATACGATATTGAACATTGGCTTTAACATCTACAGCTCTAGCATAATGAAAAACCTTCAATATGCATCGTAACATGGTAGAAATTGTTGTGTTGGTAGTTCCGTTGTTAATGATGTCATTTAGGGAGTAGTTTATTTTGAGTTGTGTTGCGTATATGTAATTAAATTGTTTGTGTGTTAGTTTTAAAATTCTTTTATATTTTATTTTTGTTTCATTACATTTTATTGTAATGATTATTGAAAGGATTCAAAATTCTTTTTCAGTAATTCGATATTTTCTTTTAGCAAATGTTGTTTATTTAAGACGTAAAAGTGTTACATGAGAATTATTTTTAGTTAACCTAGTTCGTCTTGGGCTGGCAAGAACGTAAACAGGCAGTTAAAATGATTGGTGAGTATCAGGGCCATACTTTTCCTTGCGTGATCACCATGTGTAAACAACGCTATTTAATTATTGGTTTTTAAGTGGGGCTACACTGGCGTACGTGATGGATTTCTTGTAGTAAGAGACCCATCTCGCGAGACTTGAAATGATGTTTTTGGGGTTTAAATACGCATTCTTAATATTCTTCTGGCAGAGTCGTTTTAACATCTTGAAGGAACAAGGTGTTTCTTTTTATTTGTTGCCAGATTGTTTGTTTTTCATCTGATTTTTGGATTTGATAATTTATTCTCCTGGAAACTCAACAAGTTGACTTTTTTTTATAAAATATTCTGAAAGATATTCATGGAAATTTATTCTGGAATTATTCGGAAACAAACACTGTGATTCAATTGAGGAATTGTTGATATTCGTACATTGGACCACATCTGACGTCATCGCCTTCCATATTTGTACGTCGTCGAGATTCGAACCTGGATTCTAAATAGAACTATTTAGTGATAGGACTTGTGTTTTCATTCTTAGGATCAAATTTCGGATTATATTCACAAACTGTAAGTCCTATTTACCAATTTTTACATTGTTTTCTAGGGAAATAAATTATTTTGTTAAAATATACAAAGCTTGTTGACTTCACTCTTTTCTTCTGTTACCTTTGTACGAGCCTACACGTAACAAACTGAACGCACATGTAGATTGTCGTCTGCTAGTAGTACAGGTAAGTATAAATCACGCGCCGCTTGCGTGTGTACAAATCCAGGTGAAAAAGTACACAGACTTACATGTATTTTAACTCCCGAATGACATCAGGCAGAAATGTGTATAATAAATATTATTATTCTGATTCTGATTCAGAAAATATTTTTATTTTTAATAAATATTTATTATATAATGAATTACAAAAATATTCATGCAATTATTTCTGAGATTAAAAAAATTAAATGACGAGGATATAGAATTATCAAAACAGTTGGAACCTGATAAAATCATAAATGATTTTGAAGCTCTACAGGAAGGGAAATATGATGGAAGATATGCACTAGCAGCCGAGTATAGATTCATTAAGTTACTCCAATAGGCCTTGAGACAGTCTTTACTTTATGTCGATGATGAGGATATTCAGAAAATTGTGTCACTTGCAAATTTTATCGAAAAGGTTAGGTCGGAGTTATCATACGAATACGAAGCTAAAAAGATTATAAGTTCACGTGTGCGACAGTTGAAGAAATTTATGTGCAGTGACAAGGTCGCTACTGACGAGGTCACTGAAAGCCCTGTCACCAGTAACTGTGGTAGCGAATAGTTATATACTTAATTTTACCTGTGTACGGTAAGAACACCGGTAGCCGTGGGGTTAAGGCGTCCGCGTATGGATCCACCAGTGGAAACTCTCCATATGTTCGAGTCTCGAAAAATGCTAAAGATATATTATCTTGCATTCGGCGACAGATGCTATTATAATTGGGGGGCACCTGCGGGCAGTTGATGATGAGATATATATACTTGTGTACGGGTGATTGCCATTATAATTGGGGGGAGGGGGGCACCTGCGGGCAGTTGATGATGAGATATATATTCTTGTGTACGGGTGGTTGTAAAAAAAAAAACAAAAAACTATAATTGAACCTCAAAGCGCCCGGGGTTCACTTAGGGGGTGTTTTTATTACCCCTATCGCGCTTAGCGATCCAACAACTGAAAATTGAACATCAGCCTCGACAGCCCTATGAATCTCTAAAATTTCGATTCGCACTTAGCGATTCATCAGGGGGTATGTTCACGCACAATAAATATAACAATTACCCCGAGATATATATCCGACGTCACCAAGCTGCTCGTGAGGTACTCCTCTTTTGCTATTTTTTAAATTTATTTTTATTCTGATAGTATTTGATTATAACATGCAGAAACAGATTATAATAATTATTCTGACACATATTCAGATTATATTCAGATTCAGATTATAATATTTTATAATATCTATGATTCAGATAGAGATTCTGATAATAATATTTATTCTGATTCAGATTCAGATTCAAATTCAGATTCTGATTCAAATTCAGATTCAGATTTATTTTTTGTTTTTTTCCATTAATTCAGAATTTTTTACCACATCGATGACGTCATCGATAATCTTTTTACGAATTTTGTTTAGACAATAATAACACACCAGTAGTTATAGGGGATACCGTAGCCTCAATGGGAATTAGCATTACAGACCCCCCTAGGACCGTATAGCCTCAAGAAATAAAAGCACACCCTGGGACTGTATAGCCTCAATGGAAATTGTGTAGAGTGACTAGCACACCTTGGGACTGTATAGCGTCAATGGAAATTTTGTATAGTGTCTAGTACACCCTGGGTCTGTATAGCGATAAGAGGAATGGAACAGGTGGCATGACGTCACACTGGTAACAATGTAGCAAAAAGAGAAGTACTGTGACGTCAGGCTACCTGAGGGAGGGCTATAGACAAACACGAATCAAGAGCGTTCGTGTTTTTAGTAGAGTACGGGTTTTATATATTCGTTTAGGTTGGAGACAAAATGAAAATTAAGATCTTTTCGAGGCATTGGAAGTGGCCCTGAAAAGGGCCGTTGTTTGTTATGTTAACACCATTCCGTTAACATACAGGACATCGCATAGGTCTTCTTTTCTTCCTCAAATTTCTCAAAGTTTGTCTTAAACTGTGTCTCACTTCTGGTCCGTAGATGAGAGTCCGCTTAAGACAGCCTTGTCTTTCCACATAACATCTTCTTTTCCAAATAGTGGCACCGGTGATCCGGATGACAGTCCATTTTGTTTTCACATACATGGGTAAGTCCGTACGGAACAGCATCGATGATACCAAAGTAGAGGATTCTACGTCGATCAACATCTTCTCTGTGACGAGAACAGGTGAAGGGAATGAAGTGAACCGCGTTTATTTATAGTGGAAGACCGGATCGAAACGGATTGAAATGGTTCACCAATCCCAACACGCGTTACAAAATTCAGTCACTTCGCGGAGTCTGTCTTCCAATCCGAAGAGAGCTACCTGTGACGCCACATTTCCTATATAGGCACACTAGCGTCTGTGCGCAGTGAATCGATGCGGTATTGTTTTATGAAACATGACGGAACCTAAGAAGACAATGAATTGGGGTGCACCGGCTGTGGAGATGAGAAGTAATGGTATAGCAGCAGCTACCAAAGTGAACACAGTGCTACTTCCCGAAGAGGTTGATTTCAACTGGGATTTAGTAGATTTTTTATCTTCTTCCCAAGAATTTGTTCCGGTACCAGTACCTTCGCCACTTTCTCCTTCTTTACCACGTGTCGACGATTTTAAACAAAGACAGAAAGAAGAATTGGAGAAATTTTTACAGCAGCAGAAAGAAGCAGAGCAAGCATTTCTTCTTGAACAGCAACAGCGAGAAGAAGAAGAGGCAAGAAGGAAACGACAGGAAGAAGAAGCAGTAGAGAAGAAACAAAGTCTAGGAGAGAAGGAGAACAGCGAAAGTCAAACGGTCACGGTACTCTTGGACATTTTGGCCGAGTTAAGAAGTCTGAAACAAATGTATCAGACTTCTTTATTACGACCCAAGAGAAAAAGACCTTCCCGAGCCAAACAACCTAACCCTGTGACTACACCAGAGATACCACCCCTAGTGATTTCTACTAAATCATTGACAGGAGCAAGTCCACAAGTAGGCCTTGGCCGTGGCAAAGGCTTAAGGCAGTTAAAGCGAATTGATTCTCGTTCCTGAGTTTGTTCTAAGGAAAAAACAAACACTCAACAGTCCTTTTCAGGGCTACCCAATACTCTCGAAAAGAGTGACTATTCATTTTGCCAAAATCAATTAAAACTCAAAATCCCTTCTTTAACCCTATGATATACGTGTTGTGAGTGTATGAGTGTAGGTCCTTATTATTTCTAAATAATGAAAACCAAGAGACACTTACGTTTTTTTCAGTTTGGTCAATTCTGTTACAAATTTTTTTACAATTCAATATCACAACATAACACAACACTTTTAAAAAAGTTAATAGATTTCTTCTTTTTCTTTTTTCTTTCACTCTCTCTGTTTTTTCAGTTTCTTCACTTTTACACTTTTTTCCTCTTCTTCGTCTTCTTCTTCCTCACATTTTTCTCGTCTTCTTTTCTTTTCTGTCTTCTCTTTCTGAACGTGTCGGGGTTTTTTCTTTTGCCGAGGTCACCTCTGTTTCTTCTTCTTCTTCCTCCTCCTTCTCCTGCTCCTGTTGTTTCTTAGGGCACTCTGAAGACCAATGTCCTTTCTCTTGACAATGATAACAGGTATCTTGACTTTTGTTTCTTTTGACACTGGTCTTGCTTTTATAGCGATCTGGACATTCTGTAGCCCAATGCCCTTTGTTCTGACAGATATAGCAAGTATCTTGACTTTTATCTCGAAAGGAGGGAGAGTAGTCCGTCGGATTGTCTGAAGAAAACTTTCTTATTACACCTCGCAATGCTCTGATCAGAAGTTCGATCTGTGTGGTTTCTTCCATTGTGCTGATCGGATTGAGAGTGAAATGAATACTGAGAGGGGAGTCACTAGCCCTTTATATATGCCCTGGTCTGACATAGATATATAGGGGTTCATGGTGTTTCACATGTAGTCATTTGACTTTTTGCGTCAAGATGAAACGATCGCATCATTTCGAAAAGAAAGGAGAAGAAAGTAAGAGGCAGAAACGTGATTTATCGCCTCGCACAATAGCTGAAGTCTTGGCACAAATTCATGTCAGCGATTTTGAAGATGAGATGAGTGAACCAGAATCGAAGCCTAAAGAGTCTACACCAAATCAAAGTCCATTACCATCAGTAAACCCTGAAAAGTACTACCATATTCGGGAGACGGACAAACGCTCTTCCAGAAAATTTAGAACCACAGCCTACACGTACGCAGTGAAGTTTAAAGATTTCAAGTCTGACGTACCCTTGGAAAAAGCAGAAGGGTTCATCACGATGTGTGGGATTCTTTGTTAACCACACTAAAACGGCAATGTCAAGCCAAAGAAGACGATCGCTTGAGACTTTCTATTCATCACGACAATTTGAAGTCTCCCGTTTGGATCGAGTTTAGCAGTCCAACAGAATTGACACCTTCCAAAATCATGGACAAGATTCAACACGTACAACAATCCAATGACAAATTTCACATCACGGACGGAAAAGCGACACTGTACATGACCCACGTGTCTCTTCCCCAAGGGACAGGTAAAAAAAAGTTGATGTTGGTAGACAACTTGCGTAACCTCAAGCGTAGCCTCGTCCAAATTAACAATCCAAAAGACAAGATGTGTTTAGCCCGTGCCATCGTGGTGGGACAAACGTATGCCGACAAGAACGACACGGTAGAATGGAAAAGAGCCTGGAAAACTATTCGACAATCGGACCGAGCCAAACAACGAAAAGAAGCAGAACTCCTGTTACAGCAAGCGGGGTTAGCTAAAGACACACCCTGTGGCATTCCTGAAATGCAAAAGTTGCAAGACGTCTTGGCTCCACGTTACACCTTGAAAGTTCACCCTCAAGAAGTGCGCGGACCTCTGTTGTTTCGAGGTAAAGATTTTAAAGACGGAAAATACATTCATGTCTATCATCACGACGAACATTTTGATGCCATTACCAGTATCACTGCATTCCTGGGATACGGTTATTACTGTGAGAAATGTGACTATGGCTATAACAATCGAGAGCAACATAAGCATTGCGGATCAAAATGCTCAGGATGTTTAGCCTCTACACCCTGTCTGGACGAAGGACAAGAACGAGTGCATTGCTCTGCTTGTCAGCGCACGTTTGTCAGTCCTGCCTGTTACCAACAACACCTAAAGACGCAAGGTTCACAGCAGAAATGTGCTTGTCAGCTCTTGAGATTGTGCCCTACTTGTGGACAAGGCATACGTACCAATAGTGTCAAGTTACACATTTGTCGAGGAAAGAAACGATGTCACATTTGTCGCCAAATCGTGGACTTGGAACACCAATGCTACATTCAAAAATACCATTCTAAACATGAAGAAGAAGAAGATAAGGACCAGAAGAAGAAAGGGAATTTCATCTTTTTCGATTTGAATGCATGCAAGAGACTGGCATTCACATTCCTAATTTCTGCGTGGCTCACCGAGCGTGCGAGAAGTGCATCCAAGAGCCTATCTTGACTCATTGCCCTCACTGCAGCAAGATTCCTGGAGGACGTGAAAAAATATTTCGAGGACCGAACACACTAGCCGATTTTGCCCAATGGATCTTAGACCCTATCGACGAAATGTGGAGCCAAGAAGATATCGAACGTTACGGAGATTGTCATCGCCATGCCACGGTGATGGCTCACAATTTCTCGGGATACGATGGACAATTTCTGTTGAGATACTATACGGAACAAAGTACCGAACGTCCGAAAGTAACTTTGAACGGAGCCAAAATCATTTCCATGCAAGTGGATCAAGTACAGTTTAAAGATTCAATGAGTTACTTGGCTATGCCTTTGAGCCGCATGCCTAAAACGTTTGGCATGACAGAAATGGCCAAAGGCTATTTTCCACACTTTTTCAATACCGAAGCCAATCAACACGCCGTTCTACCCCATTTGCCTGAGGCTCACTACTACGACCCCGACAACATGCGTACCGAACAACGAGAAGCTTTCTACGCATGGTACCAGACTCACGCTTCGGACCCTTTTGACTTTCAAGAAGAAATGTTAAAATATTGTCGTTCCGACGTAGACATTTTACGTCGCTGCTGTGGAAAATTTCGAGAACTGTTCATGGAACACGGAGGGATCGATCCTTTGAAAGAAGCTTGTACCATTGCCAAAGCGTGTTCCTTAGTGTATCGTCAACGATTCATGCCCGAAAACACCCTAGCTGTCATCAGTCCTCAAACGACCAATTTTGTCAAACGTCAATACTCAGTCAAAGCCCTACGCTGGTTACATTACTTGTGTGAGAAGGAAGACAAATGGATCCAACACGCTCGCAACGGAGGAGGCGAAAAGACCATCGGAAGGTATTCAGTAGATGGCTGGGACTTAGAAAACCCTCAAATCGTGTACGAGTTTAACGGGTGCTTATTTCACGGATGTCCCATCTGTTACCCTCAACGTGACACTAAAAACCAGTTTTTACAACGGACCATGGAAGACTTGTACCAGGCCACTTGTCAGCGACGATTGAAGTTAGAAGAGCAAGGATACCAAGTAGTGGAAATGTGGGAACACGAGTACGATCAGCGATTAAAAACCGATCCCGAGTTTAAGCGCATCGTGGAAAGTTACAAGCTGGTGGACCCTCTGAACCCACGGGACAGTTTGTACGGAGGACGAACGAATGCCACCTGTTTGCTGTACCAAGCCGACGAAGAGAAAGGAGATGAAATCAAATACTTGGACGTGTGTTCTCTGTATCCGTACGTGTGCAAATATTGCCACTTTCCCACAGGGCACCCGCAACTGCTGACCGAACACATCGACGTAGACAATATTCGACAATACGAAGGATTGATCAAGTGCAAAGTCTTGCCTCCCACGAACTTGTACCATCCCGTTTTACCACATCATTGCCAAGGAAAACTGATGTTTCCCTTGTGTCGTTCTTGTGCTGAAACGTGCAACCAAGACCACCCTTGTCAGCACACTCAGGAAGAACGAGCCTTGACGGGAACGTGGGTCAGCGTGGAATTGTTTAAAGCTCTGGACTTGGGATACCAACTGTTAGAAGTGTACGAAATTTACCACTTTCCCAAGACAGAAAAATACCACAAGGGCGACGATTCTCAAAAAGGCATTTTTGCAGACTACGTGAATGCCTTTTTGAAACTGAAACAAGAAGCTAGCGGATATCCTTCCTGGTGTCACACTCCCGAAGACCAAACAAAGTTCAAAGAGAAATACTGGAAGCAGGAAGGCATCACTTTAGACCACGTGGAGAAAAACGAAGGAAGGCGATCGTTTGCCAAAGTGATGTTAAATTGTTTGTGGGGTAAAATGGCACAAAGACCGTGTTTACCCAAGACGGAGTATTTGACAGAACCTTCCCGTTACTTGCAGATGATTCACGACAAAACCAAATACATGAAACACGTGGACGTCGTTCGTGAGGACTTACTCTTAGTCAATTACGAAGAAGAACTGAACTTTGTAGAAGCCGACGAATTTGGAAATGTCATCATTGCGGCTTACGTGACAGCCCATGCTCGCTTAAAACTGTAAGAAGCTTTAGAACTATTAGGAGATCGTGTGCTGTATTTTGTCACGGACAGTTGCATCTACATTGATCACCTGGGTCAACCTCACCCTGTCATCGAAGGAGACCGTTTAGGAGCCTGGACGGACGAGCATCCCGACCACAAGATTCTAAGTTTTGCAAGTGGCGGTCCCAAAAATTACGGTTACGAATACCGTAACCCACAAGGAGATATGAACACGGAGTGCAAAGTGAAAGGATTGACTCTCAATTATCGCACCAGCCGAGTGGTGAACTTTGGCGCCTTGAAAGATGCCTTGCAGTCTGGACAGGATGGAAATTTTAAAGTGACCACCCACGAACCGCATAAGATTGTACGTTTACCCACACACCAAATCTTCAGTCGACCCTTGGAAAAAGTTTATCAAATCGTGTACCAGAAGCGAGTACGACTTTCCAATCACTTCACTTTACCGTACGGACACACTGGTATAAAAAAATGGTTCCAAGACGATAGTCACCAACAAGAAGGATGACTTCGACACAGCAAGAATCGAGTGAGAAACCCACAGAGAACTCCAAGTTCAAACCATACCATTTTCTTGTTTTCTTGCCTGACTATTGCAGTTGTGCCAGTCGACTGGAAACGTTTCAAAAATGGCTCACGGATAGGGAAGAATTACCTACTGCGAATGTTTTAGCTAGAACAGGGTTTGTCTACTTGGGACCTGAGACTGGATTGGGATATGAAGTACAGTGTTTCAGTTGTGGTCTGAAGTTGCGTATGGATTGATGTATCTATAAAGATTCAGCTATTCTGGAACATACTCAATGGTCTCCGCATTGTCCTTACCTTTCTATGGCATTTCCACCCGTCACACTACGGTTCAGGTATGACGGTACCTTAGAGAAGGTAGTACCGATGCCCAAGAAGAAAGAAAGGAAGACTTCCAAAACTGGTCATAAAAAAAGAACGATGTACAAACTCGAGACTTCATTACGACTAGTATAAAAAGGGACAACGTTCAAGACCGATAGTTCATTGTGACTACCATTGCTAAGCGAGAAAGATGAATCCGTTCACACAGCAAGTATCCAGTAAGAGTAAACTCGAGTACGATGCTGTGCCTTGCGATGGTAGGGATGCCGTACGCTATGACCTTAGTGATTCAGTACCACATCATCATGGGAACTTTGCTATAACTACTACTACTACCATACCTACCATGGAAAGTGATGCTGTACGTGTCAAACCTGACGGATGTGAAAGAGATGCCACTCGTTATCGCACACCTTTTCACTTTACTGGTTTTCATGGTGGATGTCCACCTCCACAGGAACCCATGCGACTACCACCCTACGGATGTCATGTAAAACTGAGCAAACTCCTAAGGATTTCACCGTACCCTCATCGAAATGAACCTGTGAAAGACGAATATTCGTTCCCTGTGCGTTTGCCAGAATACTGTGATTTTGAAAGTCGATTGCAAACCTTCCAAGGAAAATGGCCAAAATATCTAGGAGGACCTACCCCCGAAGAATTAGCCAGAGCCGGATTTTTCTACTTGGGCGAAGGAGATAAAGTCAAGTGCTTCAGTTGCGGTGTCTCACTTCACGAATGGGAGAAGAAAGATTGCGCTTACCTGGAACATGCTCGATGGTCTCCGGAGTGTCACTACCTACCTTTAATGGGACCTCGTCATTGAAGTGACCCTACCATGTTGTGTAAAAAGCTAGCTACGGAGTTAGGAATCAAACGTTGGACAATCTCTAGACAAGTATTTAAACCCGATATAAAAAATAATCTTCAAAGATTACCAAACGAATTGCAAGAGAAGATCTACAAGGACATTTGGCAGGGACTTGCCAGAGCCAAATCTCAATTAGTGACTGTAGAACATTTGTGTCGAGAAATTCACAAGAGGAAATTGACCAAAGTCAACAAACAAGTCCGATTTCTCTGGATCAAGGGTGCGTTCGTTCTACTATTTCGCTTTACACCATTTACATTTGAAGATTTTATTGACATTCTTGACCGTTTCCTGGAATGGCAGTGGTCAGAAATTACTCACTACGTTCATTACTTTCGCTCTAGGAGAAGTGTTTGACTGACATGGTTATGGATATTTTACAAGAGAACATTCGTTCTTTGCCTGTGGAATTGAGAGAACGCATTTAGCGTGAGTTCGTCAAAATACAAGTGAAACGAAAAGAATCATTGCATCCGTTACGTCACCGATGTTTGAACCACTGGCACCTAAATGCTATAAGAGGATTGATTCTGATGAAAGTGTTCCAGTGGTCAGACATTGATCAACTACTCGTGAGCGAGAAGGATTGTGTTGTTGATAGTGATTATTTTTACTACCAGGTACACTTACTGCATCGAATTCCAGAAGAAGAGTTAGAGGGTTACCAAAATCTTGTACACAATGTAAACTTAGTTGAAGAGAAAACTTATGAACGGCATGTAATGTACAAGTTAGTGACTAAATATTTTGAATACGTTGGCGGAATACGACCACTTCTGTGCAGAAAGTACACTTATAGCTGCCGAGAAAAGAGGGTATAAAAACGTTCTACCATGCCACGACCTTTATCATTCGTGATACAACAGATTCCGTGGAAGGAAATCAATGACAGTATTCAAACGGTGGAGGATTACCATCGCCTATTACGAGAACTGTCTCCATTGAATTGGGGTCGACGTGTAGTGTGTGTCTTAGTGACTTGCTTTCTGGGATTTCGTTTACCAGCTGATTCTTTGTGGACTCTTTACGAACAGTACCTATTACTCCAAAACAAAACATGAAAGTGATCCCTTTAAATGTCCACGAGAGACTCATTCTGCTCAAAGCTTTGCGCTTTCATTTGGATACTTCTCAACCTCTACGGGAAAACAAGATTCGTCAACTTTTAGGCACTGAAGATGTGTACGACGACGTGTGTGTAGCTTGTGACTTACACCCTCACTGGACAAATGTACGTGACTGGAAAAGTTTGGGGTTTGAGGCTTGGACTAAAGAAGTGGCACACTATGCCAAAGATTTGTAATCCTAAAACATTAAAACGTTCCGTGAAAAAAGTCACTTTTAAACCTGTGTTAGTGACAATACCAGAAGAACAGTCTGTCACCGAGGAAAACCACTCTCTTCAGGACAGGACTGTCATCGACATTCCTGAAAGACCATTTCGGGAGGACTCTTGTGTGACTGAACCAAGGAATGCACAGACTCTCAGAACATTACACACTACTCCTACGATCTCACCTCTTGATCACAAAAAATGTTGTACAGAGACTTGTTTATATTCCACTATGGTCGTTTTGTTGTGTTTTTTATTCCTGTACTTAACCATATGGCTTTTATGTATTTTTGTCTTTCGTGTTGTTCACCATTAAAGATGACAATAAACGTGTCCTGTAAAAGTATAAAAACTCTTGTCTTGTCTGTCTTCGTGTCACAAGTGACATTTTGTTACACTACTACTATGGCTACCTCTACTGTCTCTGCTCCCTCTTCCTCCACTGTCAAAGTCATTGACGAACACGTAGATCGGACTAGTTGGGAGGCCTTGTATCTTCGCCATCCCTTTAACATGCTCATTGCTGGACCAAGCGGTTCAGGCAAAACAGAATTTGTCAAACGTTTGATCGAACATAAACATCATTTGATCGATCGTCCTCCTCAACGAATCGTGGGGTGCTATAAAGAGTGGCAATCGGCGTACAGCCTTCTGCGAGAAAGTCAAGGCGATTCCATCGTCTTTGTGGAAGGCATTCCTGTCGAAGACGACGGAATCGTGTCTGACCCTAGTCAAACTCATTTGGTTATTTTTGACGACATATTAGGAGAAGAGGAAGAAGAAATTAAACTCTGGTTTACGCGCAAAGGGCATCATCGTAATGCCAGTGTCATTTACATTACCCAAAATTTGTTTCAACAAAGTAAAGCCCATCGTACCATCAGTCTCAATGCTCATTACTTGGTGTTGTTTAAAAGGCCTAGAGATAAAAAATCGCAAGTACAAGTCTTAGCCAAACAGTTAGGAACGCCTTGGCTGATTCATGCGTACGACGATGCCACTCAAACCCCACACGCTTATTTACTCGTGGATTTAAA
>JAECUM010021432.1:0-26731 GCA_016617855.1 Megalonaias nervosa | reverse complement strand
GGGAATATCATGTAACTTCAAGTTCTGTACTATAATGAAGGGAATATCATGTAACTTCAAGTTCTGTACTAAAATGTAGGGAGTATTATGTGGCTTTAAGTTCTGTACTATAATGTAGGGAATATCATGTAACTTCAAGTTCTGTACTATAATGAAGGGAATATCATGTAACTTCAAGTTCTGTACTAAAATGTAGGGAGTATTATGTGGCTTTAAGTTCTGTACTATAATGTAGGGAATATCATGTAACTTCAAGTTCTGTACTATAATGAAGGGAATATCATGTAACTTCAAGTTCTGTACTAAAATGTAGGGAGTATTATGTGGCTTTAAGTTCTGTACTATAATGTAGGGAATATCATGTAACTTCAAGTTCTGTACTATAATGAAGGGAATATCATGTAACTTCAAGTTCTGTACTAAAATGTAGGGAGTATTATGTAACTTCAGGTTCTGTACTATAATGTAGGGAATATCATGTAACTTCAAATTCTATACTATAATGAAGGGAATATCATGTAACTTCAAGTTCTGTACTAAAATGTAGGGAGTATTATGTAGCTTTAAGTTCCGTACTATAATGTAGGGAATATCATGTAACTTCAAATTCTATACTATAATGAAGGGAATATCATGTAACTTCAAGTTCTGTAATAAAATGCACGGAATTTGTAACCACGTTCTATACTAAAATGTGGGTAATATCATGTAACTTCAGGCTCTGATACCTCAAAGTTATTGATTCGATTTAGTTCAGGATTTACATTTTTATATTGCTCTATTTCAAATTTTTGTACAATTATGAAGGATTTTCCTTTGTGACTGGAAGAAGTGGAATCATCGAATCGATCTTGTTTGGTGTAATGGCAATCATACTCATCTAAATTCGATTGTACAATTTCCTTATCGTGTACTCGTCAATTGGAAGGCGAGTAAAGACTATTACAAGTGGAAGAAAACACAAATTAATTAAACTAATAACTAAATATACAAAAGTATTTAATGTAAATTGTGAGTTTATATAAATTAGTATAAAAATATGAAGCAGTGACAGTGAATACACTTTTTTGTTAACAGGAATAATTATTCGGTGAGGAGCGACTTCAAAATGGACAAAATATTTTTCAGTCCAAACGCTATTCCTTCATCAACAACAACCTCATTGCCATCCATTTCATCGCCGAGTTTCACATGAGCAAAATCTATTAAGCGGACATCACCCTTAACATTATCATCTCTTAGAAGGGGAGAAAGTTTCCCCAATTGGCCCGCGCTTGACCCATCATAATCTTTCTTGACACATTCTTTTACAGTATAGTCATCGTCATGAACACAACCAGTTAATGAACACATGGAATTTAGAGCAGAGCCCAAATAAGGCTTACAAGAGTAAACTCTGATATCGGAGAAAAAACCATCTTCTGAGTTTTTCTTTTCGTCAATGATCTGGGATGTTCCTATTGCTTCTCCTGGTTCCCTAGGGCTAGATTGCTGGAATTCTTCTTCCGTAACATGTACTTGGGACACAACAGAATAATTACATGTTTCATCCTTTGATGGCGTTTGTTCAAGGTCGTGCATCAACAGAAGTGAGCAGGAGTTAAAGGTGAATTTATCTTGCTGTTCCAGCAAATCGACCATCTTCTCAAGTTTGTTAGCAATGCAAGCTATTGCACGTACCTGTACGTTATTTCCGTCACGGAAAAATCGTCTAAACTCGTCAATCACCGTGTGCTGATTAAGAGTTCTTCCATAGTACTTATCTAGATACAGGTAAGTCTGTGTGTTCCTCTGATATACCTGTAAGTACAAGACGTCTTCATGTATGTATTTTAAAGTATTTCTATTGTTACAGTCTGAACTGATGATTGCACTTGTATCTTACGACAGCCCTACAGAAAAGAAGTTTTTCAATTTTTCTATCACCTTTTGATCTTCCAATGATCTAACAGACTTCTCGTTTGTAAAGACCTTTCGGTCAGCTTAAATTATGTAATGTTATCGAGCATTAAGTTAAAATGTCCAGCAAATACAAATAAAGAATAACAGTTGTCAATAAACCACCATCTTTTTCCAGCATAATGAAACAAATTGACCGGGAATATCGGAACTCTTTGGTTTTCATTTTAGATGGAGATCACAATCTGAGCCAATCGAATTTCTTTTTAAAAGTAAAGTATGTTAAAATTATTTGCTCCAAAATCTCAAGCAGAAACTTGGTCTAAAATGTTTCATAATAAGCAGGCTTATGCACAAGAAAATATTTTAGTACAATAAATAAAGACAAAAACATTCGGCCTTTGTGTACATGACAAGAAACTTGCACGTTTTGCACTGATACGTTTCTTATCATGTCGCTTTTATTTCCATTTTTAATAAGCGTGGGTTTATTATTTTTTTTTTTAAAAATTTGATTTAATCAGCTAGAACTGGATTTTATGTGCGGGAAACATTCCGAATACTGAGTTAAAGATAAAGCTCGATTTATGTGCGGGAAGCATTCCGAATACTGAGTTCAAGATAAAGCTCAACACAGAAAATTTCGAAATAACACAAAACTTTCGGGTCCTTGTAACGTTGGATCCTCTGACAGTACGCTGAATTGCAATGACGTGGGTGTACTCCAAATCGGATTCAAATCGATATCTTCTTATTAATAAAGAGATCTAACGGGAATTGATTTCAGGTCGTGTTTTGTCAACCTGTTATATTCATCAATCAGAACATATTTTTCATATGTACGTATAATGAGCTATATTTTCCTAAGCATATTGACTTCTAAAAATAATTATGACGTTATGATTAAATCATTTTCTATCATGATAAATTAAATCATTTTCTATTACGCTTCTTTGCTGGTAGTTACTCTTCAGTTTGGAAGACAGTATATGTCTGTACGTAGGACTAAAAATGTCCTGTCGTATTTCAAATACAGCTAACGTACAGTGTAACATCCTCAATAATGAGATGAGACAACATTGTTATTAGAGTTGATATATCTAGCCACGGCATTTCAAGTTTAAAGACTTCTCTTTCCTTTCAAGATCTTTAGAATAAACGTTCTTGAACCAAATAGATATAGTTGAAATCTCTCTCTCTCTCTCTCTCTCTCTCTCTCTCTCTCTCTCTCTCTCTCTCTCCATTGTGCAGTGATATTGTTTATAAATATATGGTAAGCAGTAATATAATATATAGTGTGACAATGGATACCGATGTGTCATTCTAAAAAGTGTAGGCCACAAATTCATTTTCCATGGCGCTGTGACAAACAGAATTAACTATCTAAATTGTCATGAAATTAGCAAAATATTAATATAGTCTCTGTACCTGCTTATAACCACAATTTTGCACCCTTGTGAGCACCAAAATGACCACAAATATTCCCTGTTCCAGTTGTAGACATAAAAGGGGAATGTCATAAACATTACAGCAATCTCTTGGTATACATAATTTCATCTTAATTCCCCCACCCCACCCCCACCCCAAAAATATGTTTCGAAACAATATCTAAAATAAACTGTTTAATGATGCCTTGGTTCTAAATGTATGCAATACTTTTTCATTTATTTCTTATCGCCAAAACATTATTAACACACGTTTTACTTCTTTCCCTGTTGGAATGTATTAGCTCACTTCAGCAAATACAACCAAGGTATTTTTTTATATGTGAAAATTTGATATCTCAGTTCAAAGCTAGGGAAATTCAGATTAAATTTTTTCCACGTTAAGAAGTTAATAGCCGTTACCCAAATGTTAACATTTGGTATATTTCAAGAAACAAATCATTGGTGATTCTATAACAAGTTTTGTGTACTTCTATTTATGCCCATCTTTTCGATGCGAGCGCGTGTCCAGTTTAATCGAAGCTGAGAAAAAGAGAAAACATTCCAACATTTGTTGCCATTAACAAACGTTGCAGCAACAAACGAGATAAAGAGATAACATGTCAAGGATATTATTGAGATTGTTACATTCTAAACAAGTTTCAACTGCCGACGATGCTAATAAGAAACGCGTTGGATTGAATTGTAATAATATGAAATTTCTTTTTTACAGAAGCGAATTTTTTGAATGGTCGCTCCCCTCACAACAACAACAATTCATTGAATCACCGCTCCCCTTCCAACACCACCAGCAAATTTATTGAATGGCCACTCCTCTCAGAACAACAACAACAAATTTATTGAATGGCCGCTCCCCTCCCTATGTTTTCAGCAACTCATTGATCTGGAATTGTTGAGTTTTTGTTGATTAAAGTACTAAAACCTAACACTTGTTGGATGGAAGAAAGAAAATGACAGAAAAACGAACCTAACAAAAACGAAAAACGACAGACAGACGTCAGTTCCGTTACTAATGAATCGATATATAGGTGGTTGGGAAGAATAACTGATGCCATACAAATACCAACTTAACATGCTCTGAGTGCTTAACTGTGAAAATTAAAAATAAAAATAAACACAAAAAACTTGCTCTATTTCTTTTGGAAGCATGTTAGACTTTGTGCCCGACGCACCAGTGTACACTGAGCATTCTTAGATATTAAGAATCAAAGGATCAAAGTTGAAGGTCAGAGCGTATCTTTTTGTAGCTTTTGACGAAAACTATGGATGGTTTCATTCAATGCTATAAACGTGTTGTTACAGGCCTTGACATAAGATCTTTATTTAAGAGATATAATATCATTATCAAGGAGATGGCAAGAGGCTACAGGTCGACGACACAGAGGTCATTTAATAATCTGCTACAATATTGTTGCAAGCGAAACCAAAAATAAAAGTATTTACGTCTGTTCATTACATAGGATGATTTTTATTTGTTTTTATCTGAAAATGAAAGTAAAGGGAAGTGTATGATGGGTTTTAAATATCAAGTAATCGGATCTGAACAATACTGATGTTAACATCCGTTACTCACAATAACCATGAATCAGATCTTTGTATGAAACGTTTGGTGCGAAGAATAACACGAGCATTTTAATACAAATAGATCCGACTGCAATGTTATTCAAGATTTTATCAACAAACTCATCACGCTATGTCAATTCTTTTGATAACCCGTCCCATGGTTATAAACATTGACTACAACTTCAATCTCGAATTTTGTGTAAAGTAAAAAAAAAAAAAACACATGCTTTTCTCTAGTTCTGTTTGGATACTTATGCTTTGAAATTGGTATAAATAAAAGTCTAAAATCTTAAAACTTTTACTTGTTCCCAAGATCAATGACTGTGTTCCTTTTAGCTGATATATAAGCGTCTATTTCCAAAGATTCTGATAGTGACATTTAATCACATACAAACAAGTTTGAAAACGGAGTTTGTGCAAGAAATGTTAGACATATTGGTCAATTGTCCATATTTTCATGATTTAATATGATAAATAAAACCAGTGATACAGCATTTTCTTCATTTTGTTATTGTCCGTGGTTCATAGTTTTGAGAATGATTATACATGTTAATATAAACTACTCGATCGGAACATCACTCGGCCATTTTCGTCAGGTCGTGAAATAAACGACATGACGAAAATAGCCGAGTGATGTTATCATCGATAAACTTCTCGGTCACGTTCCAACGACAGACGTGCGACATATGATGGCCAAGCTAAAGTAAACAACTTTGCACACCTATTTAAGTATTGTATCCACAAAATAAAAAAGCGTATTGAAGGGAAAGACAGATTTCGAGGGAAGCAATGATGAAAGATTTTGAAGTAATACAAAACCTAAGTATTTTATGATTTGGCAGAGCGTTTTCCAGTAGAAAGAAAACTAACTTGCATGCCACAAATTCTAAATCCCAAGGTGGCTGAAGTGGTGTTAGAGCACCTGTCCTCCAGGAGCTTCCGTTTCTCTGGTGAGCAATTTGCGTCGTCACGTTGTTGCCGTGTCCCTAGTTTGATGTCCAGCATGCATGGATGTCGGTAACCATGGACAAGGTTCTCTAGAACAATGAATTCTGACAAGTTAAGGAAAGAAGAAAATAGACAATATCTGCATAAAATTTGGGACATTGTTAATAATCCCTGAATTTGAAAAATTTACATTCAACATTCTGTCTATGTAAATCAGTATCAAGGAAGCAATGCAAAAAATAGAGTTAATCCATGCTAACTAAGAGACGCAAATAGAACCAACTACTGTCTTTCTTTTCCAGGTGCTTTAGGCATTTAGTCAGGAAATCAAAAGTGGAAAGGATACTTTCAGCTGCATTGTTAGCCCAGTAGCGATACTGGCTGATCTGTCGTTCTATGCATTTCTGGCTCCATGAACCCGCTCCGTTCTCAAAGTCGCTCCTGAAAAGAAAAACAGCAACCCAAAACATAGTATTAAAAATAAGAATACTGGCTTATAAGTTCGATATATTTATGACCTAGCCGTATTTTATGTCGGTGGAGGGGGCATACTGTATTATTTATGTTTATCCTCCCTGTACCATCAGGACCAGTAAAGTCCATCACGAATTTCGTTTATGATCAATATCGTTTGCAGAACTTCGTTGAATGAAACCTAATTTGGTACGAAGTTTAAAAAAGAGATGATCCATGTCAAGTTTGATTTTCTATCAATAGCACCACCATCACCGCAATATACAACTGTAATGGTGTAAAATTTTCGTAGACGTTTTGTCGCAGCACATTTTGTCATGGTCAGCGTGACACGTAACCATTACGGTTAACGTATGGACTAGGCTCGCAATAAATTGGTAGCTTGCGATGGTTAACCTCTACTGTTGGGGGTGGATGAGTGAATTTTAATTAGAGTCCGTTCCGATAACGGTGAGACAGATAAGAGAGAGAACAATGTAAACGTAAGGTCATGTAGCGGGAAATAACAAAGTTGAGACAAGCCAGAGACAAATTTAGGGAAATCTTGTGCCATTTGAAATAGGTGTAATAAAATGATATTTCCAGAATAGTTATTAATAACGACGGACTAGAGAGAATTATTCTAGCTTCGATGGGAGTGTTAAAATTTTGGCGGTTAGAGAAAGTTAATCTTGATTGGCTATGCAAAGCGAGAGAAGGTGTTCCCAGACGAAATTAAAGGTTTTAAGTAATCTCCCTCGCGAAATTATTGTAAGTGTCTGTGGGAAGCCAAAATTTACCTCTGGAAAATAACAAAAATGTCTCGTGAAATTGTACAAGGGACGGGTGTCTGGAAGAATTTGAGAGACCCGGTGTAGAAGTCAAATTTATCCCACTCTTAAAGCTTCCCCGGAGAAAGAATTGGCTAGCCGATTTTTTTCCCCGAGGAAAGAATCAGCTAGCTAATTCTTTGCCCAGGGGAAACAACTTCCTAGGGATTTCTTTCCCCCTCCACCTGAAAGTTCCCCCACCCCCGGGGAAAAAAATTGGTTAGGTGATTCTTTCCCCACTCTACAATTACACCTTTTATATATTAGAACAATTATTTATCAAAACTAAATTTATAAAAACAGAAGACTAACTTTTTTGAGAATTTTATAAGAACAAATACATCCCCACCCACACCCACCTCGAAAATGCATTTATTTGTTTTTAAAACCAACCATATTAAAATGAATATTTATATTAACAAAAATATATTAAGCCTTTTGTTCATTAAGGGTGTGTGTGTGATTATGATTTTTAACGTAGCTTTAACAATTTTTCAGTCATATCGCTACGATGTCTGAAGTGTGGCAGTTTATAGTGATGTCTAGCACTGGGGCATCATGCCGCAGACATGTAGCATGATGTCCCACCCAGTCACATTATCCTGACACCAGGCCGACCAGTCCTAACACTAACCTCTTAATGCTGAGCGCCCAGCGAGGCAGCTGTTAGTACCATTTTTGTAAGTCTTTAGTATGACTCGACCGGGGATCGAACCCACGACCTCCCGCATCCGAGGCGGACGCTCTAACCACTAGGCCACCGGAGCGGTTAGGTGTTGTGTTCATTAAGGGGGTTTATATGTTTATATTTTCTTGTTTGGATTTTATATATAATTAGACTATAAAATGAGGAAATATAACTATTTTAATGCCTAACTTGGGAGAAATTTGATTGTCCCAATTGGTCAGTTTTTATTAGTTTGTGTAAAATAATTTAGTATTTTATTGAAATTGCCAATTAAAAAGAAAACAATAGGAAGTTTGCAACCAATGTTTCTCGAGTATTCTAAGTGTTCCTTACTGTGTGATGATTACAGGTGAATATTATTGTTCTAACTGATATTTTTAGGGTTCAAGGGGTCAGGGAAGGGTGGTGTCATTTGAAAACAAAAAAAAGCCACGAAACTTGTATATTATAAAACCCAACAGAAACATCATATATTGTTAACATAGTAATTATCACAGGCAATTCCAGGTGTTCCCTACAGGAAATTGTTCTCTAATTCCATTTATAACAGCATCTAGTGCCATCAAATCTTGGTATAAATAAAGTTGAATATCCTTAATATTATTCCTTCTTGACTCACGATCGTGAATGACATGTCATACATTGATATAGTATGGTATGTTAATGATGACACCGACCCAGCAAATCTGGCAGCTGTCAAAGATCTCAACAAGAGAAAGAGTGAAAAGAGCAGAATTCATATTAAGGCTAAAGGTTTTACTGCAAGCAATGGTGTACTTTACAAAGATAACCACCGTATTCTTAAAAGAAATGAAGTATCAACAGTCCTAGCAAGCCTTCAATCTGGTAAGTAGTACATTAAAAAATTAGTAATCATAATATAATATTAATGCAAAATTCTAAATTACTTAGATATAATGTACTGAGCCTGGGTCTATTGCCAAGAAAGCAAAAGAAAAAAAAAACCCCAAGAAACATTTTAACACTACCTGCTAAGCTAATTAATATATTGATATATCCATACTCTATCAAGATCAATTATCCATCATTATTCCAGGGAGTGATTAGATTTAATTAGAAGAACTGCATAGTATTTGGTTAATTAACTGACCCTATCTGTATTTAAACATATAGGGATTATTCCTTATTAGCGTGTATGCTCGAATATATTTGCATTTAAAGGTGTCAGCTGTCTTCAAACCCTGTCATCTCTCTCTGTCTCTGTCTCTCTTACTGTCTTCCTCTCTCTTCCCCTCCTCTCCTGTTTTCCTGTCTCTCTCTCTCTCTTCCTCTCTCTCTATTTGTCTCTGCTTTCTGTCTTCCTCTTTGTCTTTCTCTGTTTTCATCTCTCTCTCTCTCTCTCTCTCTCTCTCTCTCTCTCTCTCTCTCTCTCTCTCTCTCTCTCTCTCTCGGATGTCTTCTCTCTCTTTCTTTCTCTTCCTTCCTCTCATCCTCGCTTTCTCTCTATATATTCCTTATGGTTTCTTCTCTTTCTTCGTTTCTTTCTTCCTCTCTCTCCGCCTGTCTTCGGTCTTCCTCTCTGTCATCTCTCTCTTACACTCTGTTCATTTCCCCCCCCTCTCTCTCTCTCTCTCTCTCTCTCTCTCGTAACGGCATATGCTAGTCGCTTAGCAGCGGGCCTTGCAAATTTAAACGGCGTTATATCGACTTATACCTGCATGAAATCGATAGGAAAATGATTTTCTCAGAATGGCAAGTATTATAATCATTGTGTCTTTAATCCGCTGACAGACTAGACAAAACAACAGCATAGATGAAACCTGACCCGGTACTCGCCATTTCCATTATTAGTCACATGACTTCACAAATCTCAATAGTCACGTGATATCAACAACAAACTCCTTTTTAATGTTGTTGTACAAAACTTCAATTATATTAAATGAAAGTCAGATACCTTTTGTAAAAACCAGAAGAATATAAAATTCTGAACATATTTATTTCGAGAACAACGACAAAAAACCTGTCTCTGTCGCAGCAATCGGGTCAGTCAGATTCATCAAGCAGAGAGCACATGTCAACGTGGTAGTCATGTGATAGAACAAAATCCCGGTAGTTCTTCTCTGAATAAATCGAGAGAATTTTGGGTTCTTTCGTTTTTGTATTTTTATTACAACCAGTATACGACTTTCATTTATTATTTTTTTTATTTTTTTCCTACATTTCAAATGGGTTATTATTGATATAACGTGACTACAGGATCTATGATGTCATGTGGGTTGTGAGATGTGTGTCCTCGTACGACTACCAATGCCAGGTCAAATTTCTTTAATGCCGTAGTTTTATTTTATCTTTCAGCAGATTAAAGACATAACGATTTTAATACTCGCAATTTTTGAGAAAATAAATAATTTTCATATCGATTTCATGCAGGTATGACTCGTTTCAACAGCGTTTAAGTTTGCTAGGCATTCTGGTAAGCGGCTACGCTTTGCCGCCACCATGTTGGCCTCTTGTGATGCTAGACTGGATTTCATGTTTCCCATGTAAGAACAGATACGGATATGGAGCTGTCTGTCAGAAAAAAAAAGTCTGCTAGACGAATCTAATCCACTGAGCATTTTGGATTGACTCCGCAAATATGTGTATGGCAAGCACCCAATCCATACTGCAATCTCCGAATATTCTGGTCAGAACTCGTTAAATTTAACTCACGGCCAGTTCAGTTACAACTCAGTTACGTAACTGTTTCGGGCGTCAAGCGGTGGCGGAACATTTCCGGGTTTTTCCTGACTTCCATGAATATTTGCAAAATTCAAAAACTTTTCACGGTCGGGAAAAAAATTATCATTTCTCCCGACTTTTCCCGATTTCCCAGTAGCGTGGGTACTCTCCAACTTTTCTTTTCACTCTATCTCCCTCTTGCTCCCTCTATTCTCACCATCTGTCTCTCTAGAACACATACACACTCCCTCTTTGTCTCTCTTTCTCTCTCCCTCTCTCTTCCTCTATGTCTTTCTCTTCCTCTATCGCTATTGCTCTCTCTCTCTCTCTTCTTTCTCTCTAGCTCTTGCTCTCTCTCTCTCTCTCTCTCTCTCTCTCTCTCTCTCTCCATTATTCCTATCACTTGCCCCCCCCCCTTTTTGCTCCCTCCGTTTTCATCACCTGCCTCAATAGTGCTCTCGCATATACTCCCGTCTTTCTCTATGCGGTACACACAGCACATATATACTCCTGTCTTTCTCTGTGCAGTACAGACAGCACCTAATTATAAATTATAAACATTCTTATCTTGTACTATTGAGTAATATTGAATTGTTATATTTATATTGTAACAGGTAAATACGCCTATGGACATCTAAGGCCGTGACAAAACACGAGATATACCAGCAAGGGTATTACTGGAAGGGGATGAAACAAGATGTAATAAAACATATCAGTGCGATAAATGCAGTATAGTGAATCTAGGGACAATACAAGGAAGCACCTCCTCTGAATCCTATACCACTACCATTCAAAGTATGGAGTTTAGCTGGCATCGATATTGCCGGCCCTCTTCCAATGACAATGGGAAAAAAATATTGTTGCAACCGCAGATAATTTTCCAAGTGGTCTAAGGCTGAAGGTCTCCCAAACAAAAGTTCTAACGAAGTAACAAACTTTCCACTTAATATCATATGTCGCCTTGGTCCTATGGACTCAATCATAACTAATCAGGGAAAAGAGTTCACAAACAAGCTCATAGATAACCTAACAAGTGAGTTGCATATAGACCACAGGATTTCTTCTGCATACCATCCACAGACCAATGTGCAGAAAGAACGTGACAATAGGACCCTGAAAGAAATGCTATCCAAGGTAACCAATGACCAATCAACAAACTGCATACAGGACAAGTACAAGTATCTACAAAGGTCACACCCTTTTAGATTATGTATGATAGTAAGGCTCGTATCATTTCTGCACCCAGCCAAAGCAGAAATTGCAACTAGTTCTCGCATGATGTGTTGACGAACATCAACAAACACAGCGAGTTTAAAGGTTAAAGTGTAATGCACAGATCCACCAGAAGCGAAATTTTGATAAAAGAAATAAATCCTTTAATACCTTTCAAAAGGGAGCTCTTGCTCTTATGAAGAATGCCAATAAAATAAGGAGATTTGGCTGCAGATTGTCACCACGATGGGTGGGCCCTTACGTAGTAAAATATGTTCTTACAAAGGGCAGGGTAAGACTGCAAAATGAACATAGTGTCTAATATTTATCATTGTAGCCATTTGAAACTTTAAACAAGGAGACTAGCTATGACAAAAGTCACCACCACCAAATATGTCACAGATTTCAAGAAAGCACTGAAAGAACTATTGAAAAGGCATGACAAAAGACAACATAGACTTAAATTCCTCACACAATAAGTAATAGAAATAATGGTACTCCACAAAGTTCTTAAAAGACAAACGAGTCAACAATTGAAAAGATTGCCAACAAGACTTCCAAGGAGGCCCCAGGTGTTACACAAGGAAAACAAAAACATTCATAGTATCTTCACTCCACCTACAGAAAAACAATGCAACGACAATGCAACAATAACTACTCTACTAACCTGCTAGAACCATGGTGAATATAACACCTTATGCAACTCCTACCACCTCTGTTGCTGCCCTTCTATTCTCATTAACACAACAACCATGACCATAGTTATTACACTACTACTACTACAACTATTACTACAACTACCACTACTACTACTACTATCGTTCTGCTGTTGCTGCTTTTAACATTATTACATGTACATAGTAGATGTTATACAACACACCAACTGTGGCTCTTTAATCTGTAGTCTCCCTCTGATGAAGATGGACTTTTCTTGCGTGTATCCTTCCTTTCGAACATTCCCACCAGGGACTTCGGTACGGAGGCTATTAATGTCGTGACTCCATCATCACCACACCGGTAAAGAACATCTACTTCACCTAGAAAGGAAACATTAAGTTTATCTGCAGACATTTGAGGTGAACCTAAATATAGTTATTACAGATGTATTATAAAGTGACCGATTTAAAACATATCATTTTGAAACAAGTGTACGCATGTGTAGAGTTTAAGTGCCGATTAAAAGTAAAGTTCTACAAATATAAATGGAAAAGTTGCGAAAAATATTAAGGAAGATAAAACCTTCCAATTAAACCTAAGTATGCAGTTCTTGAAGATAAACTGCAAATTTCATAAACAGCTTGTAAAAAAAATAAAGGTTAAATATTTATAAAGTCTTCAGGAAGAGAAACTTTTCCAAACAAAAGTTCATGCTGTATCTTTACAAGATAACAGGCAAAGGACGATAACATTTTGAAACAAAATATTGTAAAGATTGACAAAGTTCTTAATATATATGATCAAAATTAATTAAACATTCTATTAGAAAGTCAAAGCTATTTTGGGTGCGGAACAAAAAAGCTGCTTGATATTGTTTTACATCATAAAATTTATGTCTCGCAGTTTGGAAGTCGGAACAATGGAGAAGGATGTGCTTCAATAGCAATGGACACTCACACGCTCCAGTCGAGGTTCACTCTCCATGGGGTGTAAGTAGGTTAGGCATGCAACAAAAGACAATCTCATCTCTGCGATTTTCCTCTATATGAATTATGGATGTATCGAAGAAGCTTGTTTGTTTTCAGTTCGCTAAGTCTATAGACATACCAAATGAGTTGATTTTTAAAGTACGCAGAAAACATGCGACAGCTGTTTTATCTATTCAACATTACCTTAGAACACATGTGACTAGGTAGCCAGTATGCTTTTATAGATTGCGCAAGCATAACATGTTTATGTTGTTGTTTGGTTTGTTTGTTTTGTGGGTTTAACGCCATTTTTCGGCCAATGATAGGCTATACAGGTCGACCAGTATGTTTAGAAGTGAACGTACCAGGGAAGACCCACTCAGCTATTCAACCTA
This sequence comes from Megalonaias nervosa, assembly GCA_016617855.1. Classification (NCBI taxonomy): domain Eukaryota; kingdom Metazoa; phylum Mollusca; class Bivalvia; order Unionida; family Unionidae; genus Megalonaias; species Megalonaias nervosa. The sequence goes on along the minus strand of JAECUM010021432.1, from coordinate 12,991 downwards.
CTGGCAATTTCGCAAATACCCACGTCCGTCGAACCGAGATTCGAACTCACCCTGACAGAGGTTAGATGTATGAGTGATCTGTACAGGCGAGCGCCTTTGACACTCGGCCACCCGGCGCTTGGGATATTAAGATACTGTCAAATTTAAAATTTGTAAAGTTTTTAGTGCGGAAAGCTATTCAGACAATAAGTGTTTGCAGACACTGGTTCCCATGCTATAATAATAATAATCTACTTTGAGGTGTTGATTAAGGACCGAAGGGGTAAAACAACTGTGAACAATTCTTTCTTATCATACATGTACAACAGGATATTTGAATGAATTTATGAACTGATGAAATGGTGAAAAGCATGAATCATTGAATGAATGGACTCATTAATGAACGAAAGTAATTTTGAAACCATGCTAAGGAATGATGAAATGAAATAAAAATTAAGAACATACATGCAGTATAAAGTTGATATTTACGTCCATGAAAAGTGGGACACGAAATGTGGGTCAATATGATGTTGTTATCCATAAATTTCATCCGATGCTGTTGATTGCCAATGTTATGAACACAAATGTTTCAACGTCTTTTTAGTTTATAGATGTTAATTCATATGTAATTGCACACCAGCTTTATGATTTCATTATTGAAAAGTCCATATACCAGGAAGCTTAATGTCCTCGTTAATTAAATTTTATTCACAGGTTTTGCTTTCCGATAAAGCTGTGTAAATGTATTTCAACTGTAAGTTGTGGATTGGCATTATTTGTATAAATCTGAAAGCTTTCTATGCCAAGATCCTGTCTGTCAAAGATGTTCAAATTTAGTTCTGCGAAGTCGTTAAAACATTTTCCTTTTACTTTTAATATCTTTGGCCATAGCTGATGACGGACCATCATCATTTGTAAAAATTGAAAGGTCTTTATTGCCAGAAATATTTTTTGTCACGTTTGGTCAAATTCTATTCAAACGTTTGAAGACGAAGTAATTTAAACTTTTTATTTTCATATTTAGTAATGGCGGCCGTCTTTATAGGTGGATCGGCATTGAAAGATCTTCATGCGAGGATGCTTTCTGCCAACTATATTCAAATTCTGTTAACGTACATTGAAGAAGAAACCATTTAAATTCTCATTATTTTTAGTAATCAATGACATATCTGAAGGGGGATCCGCAATAGGTGTACAATCTCGAAAGCCCTTAGATCATGATGATTTCTGCCAAACATTGATAAAGTTCTATTGAACGTTTTTTTTTTTTTTTCCAATAAAAATGTCGATTTTTAATTTTGTTTTGCAATGGCTGCAATTATTTGATGGCGGAGCGGCATTTGCTGCATGAACTTGAAAGGTATTCATTCTAGGATCCTTATACCAAGTTTCGTCAAATTCTATTCAGCGGGTTTAAAGAAGTCGTGTAAAAAAAAAAGTATTTATGATAACGGCAGCCATACCTGAAGATGAATCGGTATCACTTTGTAAAAACTTGAAGTTCTTTATGTTTAAATGTTTTTTGTCAAGTTTGGTTAAATTCTATTCAAAAGTTTTGGCGGAGACGTTTCTGGAATTTTCTTGTTTTGCAACGGCGGCCAAATTCAATGACATATTGGCATCCTGTTTTTAAAGCTGGAAGGTCTTCATGCCAGAATGCTTTCTTTCAAATATGACCAAATTGTGTTTTGCTGTTTTGAAGTTTTTTTTTTTGTTTTTTTTTTTGTTTGTTTTTTTTTATAAGTTTTTATATTTTCAACAATGGCAGTCATATTTGACTGTGGATCAGCATCATTTCTATAAATATGAAAGCACTTTATACCAGAATAATTCTGCTAAATTTGATAAATTTCAATTTTTGAGCGCTTTTTGAAGAGTAGTTTGGTTTTTCTATTTTTAGCAACCGGATAGGCATCCTTTGTACAAATTTTAAACTATTTCACTATTTTTAACTAACATTTCTTTTCTATTTTTTAATAATAGCGGCCATACTTGATGGCAGATTTGCTTGCATTCTAAGCTCTTCGTACCAAGATGCTCTCCATAAAATGCGGTCAAAATTGACCCATCGTTTTGATATTTGAAATAGCAGTTGTTGACGAACACACAACACAATATTATATGACCACCATCATTAAAATTGTATAGAAATCATGCAATGACTTCTTCGCAAAAGCGTCTCAAGAGACTATGACCAAAACATTGGAAAGAATGCATCCTTGCATGAGGGACTTTCAAGTTTATACCAAAGACATCCATCTCTCCTCCGCCCCCAGTCTTTAAACGCCATCTTCTCAATAGCAGTTCCACAGTTTGACCTAAATTTAGGGGAAGGCATCCCGTTTGAAAGGTTTTTCAAATAAAAATGACACCAATTCGTAATCCGATATGGCGGCTGTTACTAAAAGAATGAAAATCCTTTGTACGACTTCTAACAATTGCTGAGAAGAATTTGATTAAAATATAATTGTAGATATTCCGGTAAGAAGACCTTACAATTGCTGTTGATCTGTCATCATATATGACTGAAGATACTGCAAGGAAAGAAACCTTCAAACAACCTTTTTAATAAGTAATGAACAGAATTTGACGACATTTTAACAGAAAGTGTCTTGATAACACAGGTTATATGCAGCGAACCCTTGTATGTAACTGTCGGGCAGATTTCTGCAAAGAAAGCTATTTCAATCCCATTCAGACTACTTGTTATGAAGTGGGTTCTAATAAAGGTATGAACAGTGTTCTAAGTCTATTAGAAGTAAAGTGATAAAACTTTTTGAAACGTTTTGCCCTTCCAGAAAGATTACCATTATCATGGGATGATAAAGTGCAGTGCTCCATTTACGGACTGAGCCCGTTACACAGATAAAGTGGGTGAACTGTTATAAACAGTGAGTCACACGACAATCTCTTGCATTATCTACTTCTGTGTGCACATGCGAATGACAGGAATATACCATACCTGCTGAGTCGTCTGATAAAGGTCCGCTTGTGCAAATGCATGCTAGCAAAGAGAAAGAAGGGTCCCAGAGCTTAATGAAGTGACCTACTTAAGGCCTAACTACGATATCGTGGCCTCGACCTATCTATGTCAGTCGATCCTACATGTGGAAATGGAGCTACGCTGTCACAATTCAAGTTAGCAAGTAGTTTGTGTACTCGTACAAACACAAATATGTATATGACACAGAACTATTTTCTACACGTTTGTTGCGCTCACCCAGAGTCGTTTTCTGTAAGATCTTGCATACTTTTTGTTGATGGAATAAACAAAAGACTTTTTATTCCGTAATAGTATGAATGTACTGTTACATGCAAATGCGATAAAATACTTTAAAACATAATAAATATAGGATCACTCTAGCACTCCGCCCAAGAAAGAGGTGGGGGTGAGGGTACTGCTTTTAGTGGTACTTGAGGCCCTGCCGAGGAAGGAGTACTGATAATTGTGGTACTTAGGGGCCTACACTCGGTTTAGCGATACTTGGGGCCCTGCATAGGTATGGGTACTCATGTTAGTGATATTCTGCGCCCTACACATATAAGGGTATTGATATTAGTTCTACTTAGGGGTCTACACACGGTTTAATCTTACTAAGCCACACACATCCACCCACCGACACACACACGCACCTGCGGTTTAACAAGGCTTACCTTATTACTGTGTAACATTAAAATTCTGAACGTTGTATATGTTTGAAATTAGGAATAGAAGGTATTCTATAGGCTAATCTATTTTTCAGGTGACGTCTGTTACGGGGTACAAATGTTGCAAACAATAACATCCAACACAAAGTAGATTCCCAGCCAATTTTAATGTTCACCCAAGCTAGGGCTCAAGACAGCGCCCTTTACACAGAACAGCTCGGTAGTTGTACACCAGGGCGATAGTTTATCAAAACTACAGAATGGAGACATAGTCAGAGTTCATTAACATCATAAATTCTTGCTTTTACAGTGATGACAAATACAGACTCCAAGTCCTATGGGTCAGAATCTTTATCAGTATCAGATGTGTAAACTATGTAGAATCTGTTTCTAACATTACCATATCTGACCGCTTAAAATCCTTTAAACAAAAGCTACCATATACACCCATGTCTCTTGTCTTAATGATAATCAATATTTCTACAATAAATTGGAGGGAAATGTTAAGCATTAATATGACGACAACAACGTCGTAAAGCTTCGTTGTTACCTCCATATCGGGCAACTTGCGGATCATCAACTTGTATGAAATTAAAGGCTGAAACTTATGCTACGAAAACTTTCGTTAATCTAAACAAATTCCCCCCCCCCCCAACCCAAGAATTATAAATCTTTAAAAAGAAATCATAGCATGTCGAGATATCGATCCCATAGTACATAGTAAGAATACTGTATTTATGAAGCCCATTTGAAAAACAGGTTGAACCAAATTTAGTCGACACCCCTTTCAGGAAGAGTAATCTAAATGATAATGAAATCTGTCGATTCAACAGAGAAGAACAGAACAGAACAAAACTTTTATTAGTAAAAATACATCTCAGGCCACCCATAGGTGGCCTATGAGAATGCCACAACTGCTACAATATTGTAAGTTTGTAAATTCATTCAACCCGGACGGCATTAATTAAGTAGTGGTCACTGTTTGTTTGAAATCTGTCAATGAAACTTAGCCATTGGTCGCTTTAATGCTATTAGACGAACAAAAGGACTGAAAAAGGTGGGCTTCTTAATGCTAATAGATGAACAAAAGGACTGAGCAAGATGGGCTTCATCACTGAAAAGAGCACAAATATTGCATAGATTCTATACGACCACTGCGTAATTAAGACAGATGTAATTTTGCTGAATGATGATTGTAAAACAAGTATAATATTAATGTTTATAAAATATACTGATCAGAAGAAGTTACGGGCTGCCTGATAAACGTAATAATATTTCGACCAAAGCCTATACTAATACTACTACTGCTATAGCTATTCTCTTACCATGGCAAATCCCTTCTCTTTTTATTGCATATTCCTCTCCTTCCCCCTTTTCTTCGGACTGTGACCCATAGATCGTAATCCTAAATTCATTACACAGCTTACCTGTCCTAATGCTATGAATGAATTATAACGTTTACATGAAAACATTAAACAATGTCGATGTAAATTGCAATGTTTGCATGCTAAACTTTTGACCCCTACCAGCTACCAATGGGAGGGCTTCGCTCTCTGTGATGGGTATCACATTGGCAGTCTACATACCAAGTCCAGTTACTTTCCACTCTACGCTTTTATAGCGTATAGAATTACGCACAGATGGATATAAAGACAGGCAGACAAATGGGCTGAAAGACGGACAGACATACAGGAGGTATAATAAAATAATAATAATAATAATAATAATAACAATAACAATAATAATTTATTATTTGTTTCGCAACCTTGTCATGCAACATCTAAATAATGACTGTAACCAGGGGCTATTGATCTATAAAAGATTTCAGTACCGTCGTAATTCATAGGTAAGACCATGAATGTCAGTTTTACTACATCTGTACTGAGGCTGTTGATCATTATTACCATAAAAGAAACGCAGAGTTTATGAGTTAAACCGCACAGGAGTTTCCTCTATCATACACGTCAAATTTGTTCATCGCTACCGGAAAAAAAATGAAGTAATATTTTCCTGTATACGAATGGTACTATCTACTTGGATTGTACGTAAATTGAGTCACAGTCCTTAGCACACACACGTCATGAAGAAGGAGTAATAAATACGAGGATATTTCCAACCAGTTTGACACACGCACGCACACACACACGCATATATATATATATATATATATATATATATATATATATATATATATATATATATATATATATATATATATATATATATATATATATATATATATATATATATATATAAAGAGAGAGAGAGAGAATCCCCTGCTGGGAAAATAAATAATAATGATGAAGGTAGCAAAGTATGCCATTTAAATTCAAATATGTGAAAAGACAATTTCATTTTTAAAGGGTGTTACATTCAACCTATGTTGAGTAAGAAGTACATTATTACACACTATCATGTCATCTGTCAAACGAGAGTGATTCAAGTTTAGGATAGGATTTGAGTGAATAATTCAGATTTAGGATCGAATAGTGAGTGTATAAGTAGATTTGCCCTACATGAATCAAATTTCATGTTATTATTTCATATTGATATAGGCTAACACGTTTGAGAAACACAAGCACACGCACTCACTCAAAAAACTAAAGGGAAGTTAGCACAAGTAGTTTAAAACGAGGAAGTAGTGATTCATTGAAATTTACACATGTATACAGTAAGCAAATGCGTCAAAGCAAGGTGTGAAACATTGTACCGAATAAAAGGGGAAGGGATAGGAACTTAAATATAGAGCTTTAACATCAACATGAGGTCCAAGTGGATCTGATATCGCTCACCTGGTTTAAATGGTTTAGCAAGTCACCACTTCACTAAGCAGGCTTATATAGTATTGTAAGAACACTACACTATACAAATTACATTACGGAACGTCTTGTCAGCAAGCAGTTTACTCAGTACAGGAGCCCCCTAGTTCCAAAATCTCAGATAAACAGAGGAAGAATTACAGAATCAAACGAACGGAAACGAAACGGACTTTGAATTAAGGCCATGGAGCAAGAATATTAAAAGAAATTAATGAAATACAAAAGAAATGGAATACAATATGCGATGATGAGACTCCTTCCTGTTGAGCAGGGAGAAAGGACAGATCGACAAAATTGCGATATTGAGACTCCTTCCTGTGATCAGGGAGAAAGGACACTCGCCATACTGTATGGATTAAAAGATGACTTTACGCAAGGGAAAACGGACTTATGGTTCATATTACGGAAATGTTTAAACAACTTAAACGAATGCGAAGAACACTTATTAAACAGTTTAATATTATTAATTTAACTTTACCAATAAATATTATTGCTAAATTTTCAAAATTTACTGATTACGATTGAACTGACTAAACTAAACAGCTAATCATGTATTACTTTAATAAATTATTATTAAATTATTAAATTGTTAGTAACCTAACTATAGCCACTTAATATTATATTTACGATCAAAATTGTCATTATTAGACAAGAAACTCGTGGCAACTGCGCTAGTGTTCACTTGATCGCGAAAGCGTAGTGTGATTGCTGCTCGTGCCTAATTAAGATCTCAAAAAACCTATGCTCAAAGCAGAAACAGTATAATAGATATCTATTTATTAAAACTATAAAACTATACTTAATAGAAATTAAATATGAATTAATTTAATTTAGCTTTTATTTATTAAACTTTAGACTTATAGGAAACTATGATTATGAATTAAATAATAACTCCAGAAATTTGATATATTAGAAGAAATAAAAGATTTGAATGGTGTACAAACCCTTACTCAAAATTTAATATAAACGAAATTTAATAAAATTAATACAAGAAACACACACACATGGAAAAAAAAAAAAACATGAACACATAAAATACTTTAACTTTTGTCACAAGGGGTTACTCAAATGATGTCAATCTGAGAGTAACCACACCAATAAAACTATACAAATATACAGTGCCAGATTACCCATTAAGCATATATAGCACGTGCTTAGGGCACCAGCCCAAATGGGGCACCTGACAAAATTCAAATTAATTGTTGATGATAAAACTGAATGAATGACCATTTCGATCTGCATGTGAGAGTATTTTGATTTGGAAATGAAGACAACACTGGTATTTTCCCACTTTTAAGCTTATATAGTATTGTAAGAACACTAACCTATACACATATAACCGAACTTGTATTTTTTGAGGACTTTGCATACTTACAATGATCTGACGGAAGTCCTTTAAAAGACAAAGGCATACTTAACATTGTTAGCTCTCAGTAATGAACTCGTCGAAGATCTTGGTGATAAAAACATATTTACCAAATTTAATTGAAATCCCAACATAAATTTCCAAATATCAAAACTGGGGTGTCAATGGTCAGAGGAAACTCGGACTATATATGGTAGTTTCCCTTATACCGCTGTATCCCATATACCACATTATAATAAGAAAACACTCGATATGTTCATTATAATGAACACAGTATTTCCCTCCATAAATCATGCACACAAGAACATGCAGAAGTACAAACCTAGAAATTTTGGTGCAAATTCCTTCATTTCATCTGGCAGTGCCCTGTAGAACTTAAGCTCTCTGTCTACCATAGGTTTGCATATTGCCGATTTATTCAGTCTCAGTACGCATGTGTGACCTCCGACCTGGTGCACGAAAGGCGCAAGTGGAATCATCACTCTCTCTGACCCATCGTCAAGAGACATTCCGGAAGATAATTACAGGCACGATTTTACGAATGCGCATGGATTTTTACATACAAGTTGGTTTATTCAGTCACTTTGCATCCTGAAAATAATAATAATAATAATAATAATAATAATAATAATAATAATAATAATAATAATAATAATAAATAGTAAGAGCAACTATAAAAACAACAATTGAAACTGCCGTTCTACTACGTTTATCAGTTGAGCTAAATGGTTTCTGTGTCGAACATAAAACTTTCCCTCTACTAAAATCAGATAAAAAGTTAAACCACTGCGTATTTTATTGCTGGTTGCCCTAGTTACGACAAAACACACTGACAACAAGGGCTCAAACAGCATTAATTTTTGCATGCTTAGTATAAATTATGCAATGATCTAATATAATTGTATTAAAAAACATGTTGACTCACACTTTGCACCCCTCAAACTGATTTCCTAGTTTTCGTCATTCGAACTATTCAGTTGTTTTTTGGGTTTTTTTTGTTTTTGTTTTTTGTTTTTTTTTTAATCTATGAAGGTTAAGAATTAAATCAACTGTAAATACAAAATACTACAGTAAAAAAGGAGATCCAATTTTCACTCAGAGGCATCTGCATAATTGCACGCTTCGGGGAAGACTTGTTAATTAATTTATTATTTATTTTTTATTTATTTATTTATTTATTTATTTGTTTCTTTGTTTGGTTTGTTATTATAATTATTATTATTATTATTATTATTAGTAGTAGTAGTAGTAGTAGAAGAAGAAGAAGAAGTAGCAATAGTAGTAGTAGTAGCAGTAGTAGTAGTGGTAGTAGCAGCAGCAATAATAGTAGTATTTCATGAACTAAACTGCGGTTGCTCGTTTTAACTTGATTGTATGTATCAGGATTTACTAGCACATCAGCACAATACGTGCTATATGGTGCCTATGAAAAGTTAAGTTCTAAAAATGTCGATATAAAAACTCCCTATCCTTCAGGAAGAAAACGACAAAAAAAAAAAGAAAACAAAAAAAAAAAACCCAAACAATCAAACAAAAATAAAAATGAACTGTTAGTCAAAGCAGATATATCGCTGGTAAACTACAAGACTTAGTATAATGGTCAACAAAGTGTATCGAATAAGAAAGTGGTGAAATGATATAAAGGTCCGAATGATTCTCGCAAGATTTTTGTGTATATTACAAACTTTTCACATTTGAATGAAAACGCCTAATGATAAAGGATACACGTGGTATTGTTAATGCAACTGAAAATAACATTTTCTAGAAAGATCATTAACCTATTATCTTTGATGGGATGGGAAGATCAGTATTATCCTAAATTGCAGCAAGATCAGACCCTTGGTCACTAAACTGTATAACATAGATTAAAATCATACTCAGATTTTACAGAACTTTTGATCTTTCATATAACGTTACTCTGAGTAAGGTTAACATGGAAAATTATGGGATTATCGTACTCTTTGCATGTCTACGTGTTGTCAAAATTTCATTAATATGTATGGATTCTAAGTTTGGTCATTTATTTTATAGGTGTTCAGACTGTGTTTAGTTGTTGTGCTCAGCTTTTCTAATGCTAGGCCAGCTCTCATGTACACTTATGCTTCGCTCATTTTGTGTCAGGAATGAGATGGCTATATTTTGCATGTGCCAAAGTGAACTGCTTGTTGATTTAGATGAACAATAGGTTTTTAAAAACATAAAATATCACATTAGTTCAATGTGCGATTGAAAATTCCCTGTTAACAGTCTGTTATAAATTATCATGGAACACATGATTTCCCAAAGAAAAACAGTTACCTGCATTTACATTCTAAAACTGCATAAAAGCACTGTATTACCATGGTGATATAATGTAACTGCACTGATCGTAACACACACACACACACACACACACACACACACACACTATATATATATATATATATATATATATATATATATATATATATATATATATATATATATATATATATATATATATATATATATATATATATATATATTATTACACACTACCTTTTGGCAGCACGGCCATTTTCAGGTGTAGCCGACTCTTTATCATATAGTCTTTTGATAACGTTACGTAGATGTTTGTCAACAATACCATGACAACGTTAAGCAGTATTTTTCGCGCAATACGTTCTCGCATTATTATCACTCTCCTCTTCACTGTTATCCAAATGTGAATTCTAGTTGAGTTCAAATCCTTTTGGAAAAACTTTCTGATATCTAGGCAAGACAGTCTTCTAAAAATAATCCCAAAACCATAATTGACGATAGCATTTATAAAATAATCCCAAATCCATAACTGACGATAGCATTTATAAAATAATCCCAAATCCATAATTGATGATAGCATTTATAAAATAATCCCAAATCCATAACTGACGATAGCATTTATAAAATAATTCCAAATCCATAACTGACGATAGCATTTATAAAATAATTCCAAATCCATAACTGACGATAGCATTTATAAAATAATCCCAAATCCATAACTGACGATAGCATTTATAAAATAATCCCAAGTCCATAACTGACGAAAGCATTTATAAGGACGATCCTTTAGAGGCAGAAATTCTAGTTTCCAAGACCAATTCATAAACATCACTTATTATGAAAATACGAAAATAACACACACACACACACACACACACACACACACACACACACACACGGAGTCCATATATCAAGACGACGTACATAATATGTAAATTACGCATCAAATCCAAATTTAAGTCAAACTCTTAATAACATCTCATGGTCCGTTTAACTATTTAAAATAGGTTTAAACAATATAAACTATAGTCCAGCATCTTTCAATGAACCAAGCATTACTGATTATCACCTTCCAGTCTCTCGAGGCTATTTACAAGAATTTTCATGTACAATGATTCTAGAAAATTAGAAGTCACTTAATGTGTGTTATGGGTATTGTACAGTAATGTACGTTATCGGTATTGTAAAGTAACGTGCGTTATGGGTATTGTACAATAGGCCTAATGTGTTTTATGAGTACTGTAAAGTAATGTGCGTTATGGGTATTGTACAGTAATGTGTTATGGGTATTGTACAGTAATGTGTTTTGTACAGCAATGTGCGTTATGAATATTGTACAGTACTGTCTGTTATGGGTATTGTATATTAATGTGCGTTATGGGTATTGTACAGTAATGTGCGTTATGGGTATTGTACAGCAAAGTGGGTTTTGGATATTTCACGTATATTAGACTGATGTCTAATATATCTGGTCTCCTAAACGGTTAATAGAGAAAGAAACATCGCGTGTTAGTTTTGTTAGAGTGTGTGTGTGTGTGTGTGTGTGTGTGTGTGTGTGTGTGTGTGTGTGTGTGTGTGTGTGTGTGTGTGTACTAAACTTCAGTGCAAGGGGCTCAAGTGAAGTAAATAAAGTCTAAAATATGATGTTTTGATTGATCATGTTTTCCAGTCTTGAACAACAATTGGAAATATTTCTTTCATCACGAGACTGTTGACTTTTATCACATGACCTTCTTCTGCGATTATAGCTCACACAAAAATGGAAAAAGCTTCGTGATTTCATCAGATCTTAATCATTGGCTTTCACAATCATTAAGATTATCTTTATTTACAACACATTTACACCCTAACACGTACAGCGGTTGAAGTTAGTGCCCCCGCAAACAGAACGTTTTGTACTGATTGACCTGGGAACATATACAGATTCTGATATCCACTTCGAGTGGAAAAAGACACTGTTGTAATCATACATTTGTAAAATGTATCTTTTTCGTTATGTTTATGAAAGAATAACTATTCCAAATCAAAGTTGAATCAATAACTATATAAAAGAGTGGACTTTTTTAAATATTTTAACCTGTTTTTATTGGTATCATTGCAGAAAGTATCTTCAGTACAGAATTCGGACGTATTTTATTCCCTTTGTCTCGACCACTATACTTTGTACGATGACGTGTTTATAAGTCATTCAAAGGTTTACACTGAGGTTTCGAGTGGAAACTTAACTTTTCATGTTTTATCTTAAGGTGAAGAAAAGTGGAATCAGTGTCTTACTGTCTTTAAAGTTGCACACACACACACACACACACACACACACACAATACTCCATTTTGACTTCGACCGTCAGTTCTCGTTCAGGAATGCGGAACACATAATCCATCTTTATGCACTAGTGATGGATACGAAAATCCACCCATTATCTGACGCAGATATTTGATTCTCGAGTGGAACATCCCTATCCTATACAGGCACATATAAAGGACTCTATTATTCTTGCAAGCTAAATTATTGGTGCCTATTGTACGATGCAAAGCACGGACGTACGTGTAAGCATGCAGTTCAATCATGCACAAAACTGCGAGGTTTACTGGATGGATCACTGGTTTATCAGTCCATAATATACACCAAAATTACACAGCAACAAGAAGGGGACTTTTGCTCTGCCATGTGGTACTCTGATATGTTATTTCTCTCTAAAATACTGAGGCATTTTAATCTGCATGTTGCATCAGAACAAATTAATACAAATATGATGTAATATGCAACTGTATAGTGTATTGGATTTAAATTGCAATTAAAAAGCAGAAGGCTTATTTTCTATGCACCAAACTGCATTGGACTTGCTTGCCAGCATGATGCAAAACTATCAATATTACTTTCCTCGCAACTGGTGCATATA
>JAECUM010021431.1:0-52727 GCA_016617855.1 Megalonaias nervosa | reverse complement strand
TAGTTCAGCAGCAGGGAGGGTGAACCCTACAAATTGGATTCGAGCAAACATATTTAAAACAAAGATTTCACACGAAAATTTTTTTTAAAAAAAGGTCAATAATGTCAAACCGAAGCCACTAACTTTCCGTATATCCGTACACCACCAGTGATGAGATCACCAGTGATGAAATCACTGGGGTTAGTTCGCGCTGTTACTTCGCCGTTGACATTCGTGTTTATAAAATTTTGTGAGTGATCGTTTATGTAATCATGCGCATCATTTTTGTTAGCCCACCCTCCCTGCTGCTGTGGTTTTTATCCAAATATTGTATCAAGTCCATCACGATATCTCGACCTAGGGTCGTGCAAGTTTATTGTTATAAAACCAAACGGGGTAGCTTGTGCTTTTGAAAAAAAGTGTTTGAACCTAATCATGTCCATGTCCCCTGAACACCAAGTATAATAAATATTTTGCAGCGTATGATTATCAACTCCGTTAAACACAACTAAAATATTGCAGTTATCTCTGATTACTTTAGGTATTTGTATATAACGCTGTGTAACATAAATCACGTCTGTATTTTTATGTCTACCTCGAGAAAATATCCTAACTGGATTTGATTGTTTGTCCAGCATGACATCATCGTATACTACTAAATTATTAATACTTCCATCAAGATCATCTACAGATGGCGCTTCATCTATATCAGTTATAAAGTCAATAACATCACACTGTCTTCATTTAACAATTTTTCATTTTCATTAAAATCTTTAAGTACTTCATAGCATCGCTGATCATCTACAGATGGAGCTACTAAGTACAATTTATCCCACTTGAGCCATCTCATTATCAGATTAAGCAATAATTGTGTTTTGCCTGATCCAGATTGACCTATTATTATCATTCTGATAGAATTCGGTAGCGCTGGGTGATGCTTTACTGGTTCTTGTTTTCGTGTCGCCGAAAAGTCAATTATATCCATATAATAAATAATATGAATTTATATTGTGTTCGATGCCGTGCAGCCACGTCCACCACTGGATTAACAACAATAATAACAAAAAAAAAAAGCGTGCACCGACACGTAAATGTGAAAAGTGTGGCACAAAAAAATATAAATTTATTTCAAACACTGCGACAGGAGGTGATATTGCTGCTTCGTTGGGAAAATTGCCAGGATTACCATGGGCGAAATATCCCGGGGAGAAACACTTACCGGGTTATAATTATTGTGGACCTGGGACTCGTTTAGATATTCGTCTTGACAATCAAGATCAACCGCGACCTGGAGAATATCCCGTAAACAAGATTGATCAAGCATGTTACGTTCACGATATCGCTTATCGAAGTAAAGATTTACAACAGCGACATCTCGCCGATATCAAATTGATTCATGCCATAAATAATATAAAAGATAAATCATTTCGAGAAAAATTAGCTGCTTTTCTGATAAAAGCTGGTATGAAAGGTAAAATTATGTTAGGGGCTGGGTAATTAATTATATGATTATTATAATGGAGTCCATTTATTATTCCCCGAGAGGATATTGGAAGGGTAAAGCAGCGATTAGTAAACTCGCTGAAGCTGCAAAGGTTTCACGTGCTGTTGCAGCGTGGTTAGCACGACAAGCAATATGGCAAATTTATCTACCACCACCTAAAAACATTCAGTATGCACATTTTGATGTCAGCGTTCCCAATGAAGTTCATCAAGCAGATATTTTATTTTTGCCACATGATGCTATTAAAACACGTGGACGTAAATCACGCACATATAAATACGCTTTAACTGTCGTTGACATTGCAAGTAGATATAAAGAAGCAGAACCACTGTCAACAAAGACAGCAACTGAAGTTGCATCTGCGTTTGAACGAATTTATCAACGTGGTGGTCTACGATGGCCACGGTTGCTACAGGTTGATCCTGGCAAAGAATTTCTTGGTTCAGTATCATCGTTGATGAAAAACCATAACGTGAAAAGCAGACGAGGACACACCGAAATTCATCGTGATCAGGCAATCGTTGAAAGATTTAATCGAACACTCGCTGAGCGGTTATTTGGATACCAGTATGCGAAGGAAATAATTTATACAGATACAAAATCTCGTGAATGGGTTGCAAGATTACCAAGTGTGATAGCTGCGTTAAATAATGAAATTACTCGTGCAACTTCTATGAAACCTTCTAAAGCGATCACAAAGAAACATATACCAATACAACAACATGAATCTTCCTCTCAACCAGTATTAGGTAATGTTACCGTAAGATATTTATATGAACCCGGTGAACTCCAAGGGGATAAAAAAAGAGCAACTGATCCTAACTGGAGTGTGACTACACATAAAATTTCTAGCTTGGTTAGATCTACTGGTAGACCCGTCATATACAGACTGGATTCAACTGCTCCTCAGCGTGGATTTGTTCGCGAACAATTACAAATAATTCCTGAGGACACACAATTACCACCGCGTTCACTTTTGTAAATTGGAACCCCTGCGTCGATTGCATTCAAGACATGTCAATGTGACATTATCACGTGTATGACCAAGATCACTATTAATTCTGTCTACGGTAAATTGTTTTGGATTATTACAAGAATACTTCCACAACATGTGACAGTTACAAATTATACAACGATTATTCTGTTGTTGTTTTAGCGTCATAATAAATTCAACATCGATATCAAAATCGCGATTATTTTTTTTGTCACACTGCTTATAACCGTATAATTTTTTTCTTATTACGCCAATAACACCTTCAGTGTCACTAATAGTTTGATTATTATTTTCTGTGGAGTTTATGACAACTCTGTGTAGTTGAGATATTCTCCTGACTCTAGATACTGCGAGATAAACTAAATTTGACCATTCTATTCTATCATCGACAATCCAGATATTTGTATCAGTAATAGTTAGTCCTTGTGACGAGTGAATCGTTATGGCATATCCCAATTTCCACGGTGAGTTATTCATACTCAGTGCGCTTTCAACAACATCAATATCAACCAAAATAATATCGTTTAACACGAGATTTTGTTTTTCATCTGTTCCTGGAACTTCAACTTCAATATTCTGTCGTCGTGTATCCGCTGGGCGGTAACACAACGGCACAGGTAACGTTGGAAATCTTTCCTTGTGCAGCAGAAATAATTTCTCTTGCAATTCATCACGAACTATTTTTCTACTCGCAACTATCAAATCATTTGGTCTCCATAAATTCCCAAAATCATTTACGGGAGTTTCCGGAATTATTTCACGCATTATCTCACATTGTATTCTATCTGGCTGTAGTCTGATTAATCTTTTAAATTCTTTCAGAGGTTCATCAATAGCTCTATGATCATCATTTATTTCTTCATAATAATCCACAAATGATTTTAACCACTCATGTGGAGATTGTCCGACGAAAGGTGATGATTGACCATGATCGCCACACATAATCACAGCAGTATGTTTTGTTAATAACCAATCAAGAAATATTTTTAGTGTTTCCAACGACACAGTACAAATTTCATCCCAGATGATGATCTTGGGAATATATTTCTCACCCATTCGCTCAGGTGTCCACGTTTCTCCACATCATCTGAAGAAACTATGGTATGTACATGATTTTACTCCTCGTTGTTTTATTTCTCTTGCTAGTCTATGTGTAGGAGTCAACACAATCATATCTAAACTCCGAAATAATTCAATGGCACGCGTTGTTTTACCAGAACCTCCAGGTCCACTGAGATAAATGGTTTTATGTCTGGCCACGGGATCAAATACACATGGTGATGTTGATACTGGTATTTGATTGTCATTACCGTAGTATATTTCTTTGATATCAACGTCGGCTGTTTCAGAATAATCGAGTATACTTTCTTGTTTTATTCGCCATGATCCCCATTCGCCGCTACCGAGTAACGGTTTTACCAAATCTAAATATTTTTTATCTACATAAAACGAATCCGTAGCAACTCTGACAGCGTAACAAGGAAATCTATTTATCATCGATAACAAATTTATAGAAACGTAAGCGAGCATAGAAGATCTTAAATGAGTAAATTGTGGCGACTCACCGTCGATATAACTCACTACTGTACCTAGTTTGGTTCCATCTGACAAATAAGCATTGCTTCTGCTTAAAAATGTTCCTTTGTTCGTTGTATCAGTAATTATAAAATCTAACTCAGCATCATCCATGATCAATCTTGTACAATGTCTTTTATGATCGTACGAACCGCCCTGAGTAAACTTGCCGATTATTTTCCTACCGAGATCTTTTGCAACTTTATTTTCGTAATCGATTGTCTCCCAATCCGTCAGTGGTGAATGTTGCTTTTGTTGTGGTAGCCAAACTTGTTTCTGCGAATGATATGACATAATAGCTTCACTCACACTCAACGACGTTAAAATTCCAGCATCAAGCATGTATCGTAATAACACCGTTGGAACCCAATGTTTTTCTGAAAAATGTCTACCAAACCACGCATAAACGATCGGATGAAGATTATCACGGAACTTAAACGATTTTACACAAGCAAATCCAGTTAAATCAAAATCAGGTAATTGTCCATTGATCGACACTCTCGTCATTTCGTGTGTGGGATGACAAAATCTATCAAAGTATTCAGAACATTCTCCGTATCCAAGAAAACTTCCAGGATAACACGCAACCATATCAACGGTTATAACTTTACGATGACCGTATTTGGTATTCCATAATCCGCCACGCACATATTCGACACAACTACGTTGAACATCTTCAAGGAATTCTGGTCGTGTTGGTTTCCATGAATTTTTCTTCTGAGCAAAGTGAGCCGCAACTGATGGAACTGTAAAACAATTATTTAGTAATTGTTCAACTTCAACATCATCAGAATTATATTCACTCCAAAGGCGTTGTGCAAGATTCTTCATTTCTTCATGGAGAGATTCTCTACGGTAAATATCTCCGTTACGTTTTACAATTGATCGTAATATGCGGATTCTGAACTCTGAAATAACCAAACAGATACAGGATCGTTCTTGCTAATATCGGCGATAGCATCGAATATAGAATCGTCATAAAATTTAACTGTCCTATCTCGTGGAAATATTGTTACAGCATCAGTCCATGCATGCGCGTTATGATCGATGATTGTTATTGGAGCTCCATTTTTTGTATATTTCTGTTTGTACAAAATTTCTCCGGTTAGTGTTTTTACTGTTATTGGAAATTTTAATTTCTTTTCTAGCTTAGCAACGTCGCTGATAGATGCTCCGGTATCTCTAACTGTTTCTGCCCACTCGTTTATTTTTGTGCGTCTTATATCTGTTAAACCGTTTCCGCGTATTGCTTTTGAGAAATGTTCCATAACTCGTTCAGCTACACAATTTATTCTTGAAAGTTTCATTGGTTTGAGATCCCCAACGCTAGGTTTATTATTTAGTGGATATATTGCATATATAACCGCAGTAACAGTATACTCCCGTTCATAATATGGTTTATCGATACCGGTGAATATTCCCGGCTTGGATTGTTTATTTAATGTAACAGTATTATTTCCAGTATGAAGTCGTACAGGTTCGCGTTTGTCACGGATAATCCAAGTATCATCATCTGTCTGCACAATAAATTTTACTAAAATAATATATAGCTGATTGTCGAGGTAGTTAATAATAGTTTTACCTCGTTCGTCGCTCATTCTAGCGTCAACAACACCGCTGGTGTCGTTCATAATCCTGAATGTCGACCAAGTATGAGCCGCACCATCATTGCGAAATTCTTGTTTACTCTCACGGATACGATCAGTTATATCGCTATTTATCAAAGCCAGATCTTGCATGGAAAAATTAAATTTAGATTTTGGTAATTTGTCAAGATCAAATCTTGCGGTGGAAGGTTCGATTGTGGATAATCTCTCAAATTCCCCCATACTATATTTAAGACAAATATATATGTTTAATTAAACTTTAATTATATATATATAATGATTCAAACAAACAACCGATGCCGATGGCTTATGATTGGATTTTCAACTCCTTGCAATAAATCATGCGTAAATGAATTCTGTGGCCAACACATGCAAAGTTATCGTAGAGGTAATCTAAGACCAAAACCGTGTTTACGATGCGGTGTTGGAGTCAGAGGAGAAACACGGTTATGTGTAGCGTGTGGTGGTAAAAGATACAGAGAACTAAAACGATATTATGATAAGAAGTCGTCAGGTGAGTCTCCGTTAAAAACCGCTGAAGACTATCTGGCCAGATTTCAAGATTATCATTTAGACAAATAATATTATATATAGAAATGGAGCAAGGCGTGTTTTACACACATCCCATCATTAAAAATTATGAAGCGTCTCGTGATGGTGTTATCAGACACTGTCAACGAAAAAAAACAGTCGGTTCTGTTAGCAATACTGGTTATCTTATAATTAATACAAATGGAAATAAACATTATTGTTCCCATAGGTTCGTGTTCGAGTATTTTCATGGGGTCATCAAAGACGGACTTGTAATTAATCATATTGACGGTAATAAACAAAATAACACTTTATGTAATCTTGAAGTTGTTACACAAAGTCAGAATCTTGCACTTGGGAATACTGGGAGATGTAAAATGTTTGTAAAGAGGTCGGTTATATCCATAAATACAGAGAGTGGTGAAGAGAGAATTTTTAATTCTATGAATGCGGCTGGTAAATATTTTGGTATCACCTCGCGTGTGGTACAATTTGTGGCAGAAAAAACAAGGAAATCAGCATATTCAGTTAAATACGATCAAAGAATTACATTCCGGTATGTATAATGAAGAGAGATAAATCCATCATCGTTGATAGAGCAATCAAGTAGTTATCTCCCTCTTTTTGTTATTGCTTATACATATTCAGTGATAAGAATCCGTCATCGTTGAAAGAGTAATTGAGCAGCTATGGTACTACAGTCTAATCGTAATACTTAAATATCCAGTCCAAACATCTCAACGTTGTGGAAGTATTAATTGCAGAAAATATATCCTCAAACAGAACATAAAAACCTCAGCCGTGATATTATATTGTACACATATAGATCGCAGCAGACGACACTATACTAAATGAATCCACCGCAGTTCTGCAGCGGGCGGAATGTACTAGAACAATATCGATCCAGTGCATTTACTAACACAGAGTTCTGGCCGTAACAGTGTTACAATGTTTTAATAAAGCAGAAACGGCAGAAATATATAAAATTGCAGAATTTATTCAGACTCAGAATATTCTTTCGGTGTAGGGGTTTGCCGTCCGTGACATTGTCACAGGTGAGACAGTGTGAATATTTATATACTTAAATTTAACTGTATATTCATAACAGCTCCGATAGCCGTGTGGTTAAGGCGTTTGCGTGTGGATCGTGGATCCATTGCATTCGGCGACAGATGCTATTATAATGGGGGCGCAAGCAAGCCCCATGAGATTTCATGTACCCTCACTATGTTGAACAACGTGGCCAGTGCAGTTTTGCACTTACCCCAGGGTTTGATTTGGTGGGGGTTACATGAAATCGCAATACCTAGACAGCCCTCTGAATTGATAATATTTCGTTTCGCACATTAGGAATTCGCTGGGGAGTGTGTCTATGCGCTTGCTCCCCTAAAATAAACAGCAGGATGATGTGAAGTCGTGATCACTGACGGGTATCCACATAGGGACATTCAGAAAGAATGTCTGCTGGACCAAAAAGGCTCAATACGGTGCCTGTGGACCATAAGACAGGTCTTAACCAATGAAAGAGTGCCCTGTGGGCTTAAGGCCCCAAACAAGGGACTATTAGGATCTTATTGGTAAAGGCTTTACCGGCAAAAGGGACCCCAGTGGAATGGGAGACTGAGCCTCATAGCTGCTTTTTATTTTTGAATCTATAAGATATATATTTTTATTTTTATTCAAAAATATATTTTATTCAGAAATATTTATTCAGAAATATTTTATTTTTATTTAAACGAATAATTTATAATATAAAAAATAATGAATCACGAAAACATCACATCAATTATTTCTGCTATTAAGAAATTACAAAACAGCGGCGTGAAAATATCTGACCAACTTGATCCTGAAAAAAAAATGAGTGAGTTTGAATCATTACAATTTCGGAGGTCAGAAAATAGTTATACTTTACCCGCCGATTATCGATTCATAAAGATAATCCAACAGGCGATGTTACGATCGCTGGCGGCAATCACGGATACGCAGGTGAAATTATCTGTGCCGTCATCACGGGCCATCGAGCGGGTTAGGTTAGAATTATCTCACGAATACGAAACAAAAAGACTCGTACACGCTCGTATAAAACAGCTGAAAGATATCATGGCGATGACGGAGTTGATAAACGAAGATGCGGAAGAATTACTGGCTAAAGATAAAGACGGTGACTTCGTCACTGAGTGTGACTGTAGTGATTGTGTCACCAATGACGAAGTCACCAGTGACAACGACGACGAAGCTAGAATATCTACTTGTAAAGTTGTCCCAGCTGATTTTAAACCGTAAAAAAATAATTGTTCTATCATCGTTGTTGAAATTATACATTTTCTATATATTTATTAATGAAATGTACACTTTCCGCATCGATCATACAAACCTCAGATCAATGAAATAACCGTTGTATCACGGCCCATTGTCCATGAAACAAAAAAAAATTATTTTATCCTTGACGTTCTCTTTGAGATTTTTTTTTTTGCTTGGTGTTTTCTACGATGACGTTCTACGAACGCAGGATCTTAAGATCTCACATACAAGTTTATATTTAGCGACTCCGACCTAAGATCGAGCAAGTGGCCATTTTGATCAGTAAGTTTGAAATGTATCTGTGATAAGAGACGACTGTGACATTTCACATAAACAACGTTGATCGGTTCTGATACAATCAAATAACCTGGAGGGACTTGAGGGGTAAATGAGTAGAGAATGTATCCTTGTTGGGCTTGATTGGATTTATCAGTGTCCACTTGATAACTGTAGTCGACGACGTCACATACCCGGGGCGACATGACGGCCGCGACCGTATGGATCATTATCGTGTCGAAGAATACCCGCTGGTGGGGATATTTTTCTCCATGATTCAAGAATTTTTGAAAAATTTTCCTTAGCAAGATTATTCATTAATTGTTTAAATTCGCCGATTTTACGTCTAGTATATACTTCTTCGTAAACTTTCTCAATTGCAACTTCCGCATTTTTTGGGTCTCTATGATGTTTATACGCATTTTTGACCAAAACATATTTAATATATTCAAAATCGAATAATATTGAATTCAGATGTTGAATTATTTCTACGATATTTTTTTCACATCATCGCTGTAATAATATGTTAGATCAATGATTAAATTTTTGAAATTGGTCAACACTCGGTTAAATTCATCTATGATGATTGGGATTGTAACATTGATAATATTCATATCCCATGTTAAACGACCGTCTTCACTTAGATCAGGAATTTCTGCTTGTCCATCAGTTAAAAATCTATTATTACCTCACGGATAATTATTTCGGTAATCTGGAATTTTGATGAATTTCCGATTATTTGTTAAAAATTCATCTTGGCGTGGTTGTGACGGACCTTCATATGGAGGCGCGACATCAGGCCAACCTAACACTGATCTAATCGAAGATTGATATATATTCATGGCGTAGTCCGGTGATAATATTTCAATGGCTGAAGACAGTGTTGGCTCGTGGACGGTAATGGCAATCTTTGATTCTTTTCCTGTGATGGATTTAATTCTGCGTTGGAATTCTTCGTTGATCTGTTCTATTTGATAACTTCCCGTTGGAATACTAACTACTTGCCAATCAGGAGTTCCATCGGGTTTGTTTTTATTTGCAAATACTAATGAATTATTCGGTTGTAGTCCACCAAATGACGCTGACCTAATGTTGGGCCAACTATAATAAACCCGTAATTGCGCTAACGCTATCTCGGATGCTGGTATTGCAGTTGGAAAATTAATACTGAATTCAGGCGAAGTTGAACTCGCCGATATCATTGTGGTTCTTACCGGAGCAGTATTAGTAACGATCTGTTGTAATAATTCCCTTGATTCGGCCATTATTATTATTTTGAACTATTAATTGATTTTTCAGAATCTTCAAACCAACCGTTGGCACTCCATACATGAAATTTTAGCATCGCAGTGTGTTCATCCACGATTTTAACATATGGGCCAGCGATTCCTACACCGGGATGATGATAATTTCTCCAGCGTTCATCGTCAATAAAATCTGATTTTGGCCATTCAGGATATTTTATAATATAATTTCCTGTATTATCAACCAAGGTAAAAGTTGCTCCATAATATTCATAAATTGATTTAATTGTATCAATAACATCATCGACAGATATTTTATTTGATAATGTAGATTTTGTTGTCATTATTATATTATTGTTGCTCTAAATTACTTATTTCCGTGATCGAATCACCCGTGGCATCACTACGGTTAAATACTTCATTGTAGATCTTTATTGCGATACTGAATTCTTCGTCGGATATTATTCCATCATTAAGCGACGAAGAAATCAACGATGATAATTTAGAATATGCGGTCGTTGCTGTGTGTAATTTCATCGTGTACTCGTTCAATTTTTCATTCGTGCACGTATTTGTCTTTTTCGCGATTATATTAAATATTCCAGCGATCGACGTTGACGATGAAACAATGATTGTTACAACGATCGGCGCCGTCATCGTCAGCGTTGATAATACTACGCCGGTTCCAGCAACTAGCGTAGAAACCGAATAAACCATGATATCAACGACTGTTGCACGTCTACGATATTTCTTTATTTTTGCTGTATAATTATCGATGATGGTTTTTAATTTATTCTGCCATGTTGTTACTTGATCTTATCTGTATCTGTTAACGTCTATCATTATACTTTAGTTGTTGTCGCTGTCTAAGACAACGGAGGTGTTGCAGCTACAAATTCTATGCACCACCAGTAAAACGCTGTGGTTAATTTTTTATCATCTGATACCAGCATAAACGTTTCTTCGGTATCTTTATTTAACACTACAGATACAGTCCCAGAAAAATTATCGGTTGAATAACGCCATGAAAATGTAGTAAATATTATAAATTTTGCAGAACTGAACACGGACAACCTGTACACACCGGTTACTTCTGCAGTATTTTTCATAGTGTTATTTTGCGGTGTCCACGTTGATGATCCTGATGATACCGTGTACACGATATTGTTAGCTCGTCCGTGAGGAATTTTAATCAGATTAGTTTTTTGAACGATATTAGGAATTCCACTGAGAATATCGTTGAGTTTCGTGTTTATGTCGGAGAGTTTAATATCAACGGTTGGTGGACTTCCAAAAAAATCATTAGTGGTTCTGTTCACGTTTCTGCGAAAATTCATAAACAGTTGTGAATGATTAAAAAATTTAGTTCTAAATGCGGTCATTCCATCATTGATCGTCGACAACGAAGTTGTCATCGGAATATTGTTACCGTCTACATATTTCTTCGTTGCAGCGTTGAGATTATCCGTCGGTTCTCCAATGTTGGTAATTTTGTTGTTATTCTTGTTAATGACGCCGTTCATTTTATCACCGGTTTTTAACAATCGTTCACTTATGCTATCTCGGATCGGCGACGGACTAACAACATTAGGAACAAGGCTGCCTTCTTTGTCATATACAGCAATGAGACCTTCTCGCGATAATCGATTATGAATAATAATATCGTTGATTGAAATATTACTTGTCTTCAATTTTCCTTCACGGTTTTGAAATATAACAAGTTCGTTTGAATCAACGTTGGCAAGATTGAGCATGTCAGATAATTCGTCGTTGATCTGTTTTGTTACTCGCTTGAGTAATTCTTCACCTGGTGCTTGTTGGGTTTTAGTTTTAGCTGATCTTCCGTAAATATCTACCATTATATGATTAGCCATTATTTAATGTATATTCGTGTACAACTTTATGAGGCGGTTTCGTTGATCTTGATACAGCATCAAGTACTGCTAGTGCTTCACGGCCACATATTGGTGGATCCGTTAATGTTTGTGTTGGTAGCATTGAATACCAGATTGGAATATTTTGAAATCTGCCGACGTATTTTAAAAATTCTTTTGGTGGCGCCAACCCATACGAATCAAAATAAATAATTCCACGTGGATCAATGGCGTATGCGACCCAATGAGTACCTGGCCCCGTTGATGAATCAAGATTAATAATACCTGTTTCTGACAGTGCCGGATTTTTCGGTAATTGATCACGCATAAAAACACCTCTAAAATGTTTTATATTCAACTGATTAGCAGCGTTGATAAGATCAAAATTCGATAGTGGAACTATCGTTGACGACGTCATCGTTGAGTCCTTGGAATTCTTAATCCGCGCCCCCAAACGTTGTTTGGTCAAGACCCTGGAAGTCTCAGACCGCGTCCGACTCGTTGTTGTCGTCTTTTTTTTAATCCTTTTCCTGTTGCTTTCTTTAATGCCATTTCAGCAGCTGTCCCAACTGCACCTAACGCAACAGCTTTTGCAACAGCTGGAACGGCTGCGGCTATCAACGCTGGAATAGCTGCGAGAAGTGGAAATATTCCTCCGGTTTTAATAGAATCCTGAATGGCGTTCACGGAAAGATTTAATCGTATTCCTTTATTGGCGTGTTTAGCTTCGTTAAATCTCTTAAATTGACGCTCGGTCAACGATAATTTATTTGCACCGGACATTTGATCGTGTTTTAATGTTACTTTTGTTCCACATCGTGATGCAGACGACGATTGTAATCGTTTAATCTGACCCGGGGTCAGACTGACACTAACATGATGATATGACATTTATGATAATATATACTGATTTAAATCAGCGTTTGCATATTCTCTAAGGGAGTATCAACGACTCTCATGCGGCCACCAACACCTTCAAGTATCATTGTTCATTGTTTTGTCGGATAATATAACGGCGATTGGTCTGTAATTAGGAAAATCTACGATATTTCTGTCAACGCGAGCTCGAAAATATATGTCAACGACAGACTGTCTGGTTAAATCTAAATGTTCGAGCGAAAAATAATAGATCGGATATAACGTTGTAAAATCCAGCTGAGATATTTGCAAACCAGTATCAACATTTTGATCACTTCCCATGAACGACATCAATCGATGATATGCACGCGCTACATGATTTTGATCAAAATTCAACAATACATCCTCGGATGGTTCTTGATGTCCGTTTATCCTCAATGAAACCTCGGAAACACCGAATTTGTCAAATATCATAGAGCTACG
The DNA here is from genome assembly GCA_016617855.1 of Megalonaias nervosa. Classification (NCBI taxonomy): domain Eukaryota; kingdom Metazoa; phylum Mollusca; class Bivalvia; order Unionida; family Unionidae; genus Megalonaias; species Megalonaias nervosa. The sequence goes on along the minus strand of JAECUM010021431.1, from coordinate 39,501 downwards.
TATTTGATTATTTACTCGTGTATTATCCTGAATCGCAATAAATATATGTCGCGGTGCAGAAATACCTTGCTGAGAAGCTATTTGCCATGTAAATACACCATTAACTGCGCTTTGAATAGCATCCGTGGTTGTAGTCAACCATGACAACGTCGATTTGCCGCCGCTACTCATAAAAGAAAGTAAAAGATCTTCTTCAGATATTGTTGGAGTCATTACTGGCATCCACAATGAAAGTTGTTAATACTACTTTACCATGAAGTGCGGCAGTTGCACCTGCGTCAGCTCCTTCAACGTGCCATAATGCATCATTATCTGTGGCTTTTCTTACAAGTACAACTGTGTGCTTGGCTCCAAAAATAACTTTTCTAACATTTCTGCAGAATCCAAAAATATGCGACAGTGGAATTGCACATGAAAACATTCTGTTCTTGAGCATGGCTTTCCGCGACGCAAATCCTAAGTTGAAATTTGCGTTCATTGATATTACTGCGGCAGTTTCTGCGGTTCCTGCGGCATTTCTTACGTTGCCGATGGTTACATTTTTATGAACTGGACTATCAAAAGTGTCCTTGGAAAACATCATAGATGGACCAGCTGATCTTGAAAAATCGTCGCTGTATCACGCAAGACCAAGTATTGTCGTAGCAACGTCGACATCTTTTTGAATTGATTCAATATTTCTTCCATCGATCATGTACGTAGCACTGTCAAACAACGCCATGATACCGTTGTTAACAAAACCAAAACCAACATCGTTATCGTATTCAGTATTATCCGCTTTAAAATTTTACCTTCAACATCAATAAATGCTTCAGCGGGCAAGAAATATCTACTCGTATCTTGAACTTGTAATTCGATTCTTCCACGCTGATCTGGAATTCGAGCGTCATAAGAATAATATTGATAATCACGCACAGACTCATCCTTGAGAACCGGTGCGTCCATGTCAAATGCGGGATTAGATACACGTTTAAACATTTCTATGTTATTGATCATCATCTAATACGAAGACCACTGCGGGGAAGTCCACTTCCCGCCATCAAACTTGCTGCTAGATTTGTTTCCCCCTCTTCGGTTAATTCTGCTAGTTTTTGATTTGCGGCTTGATTTATTACTTTACTAACACTTGCAGGCATCGCTTCAGTGCTGGGTAATTTTACGGGTTGAGATTTTCGTCGTATTAATCGTGCTAGTCTATCTTTGATCGTAGAAAATACTTTACCGGCGACGTCACCAACAGTACTAATACCTTTTTCACGAATAACATCAGTAGCTTTCATGCCTAACTGCTTTATAATCGGTATTGCTTTTGGGGCAATTCTCGAAAATAAACCCTTAATAACATCACCGAATCCATCCCCGTAAAATGTCTCGTATACAGGTAATCTTGAATTTACCACCCCGACCATGATTGGTCTACGTTGATTAGCGTGTATGATCATCTATTATAATTAATTATTTAACTGTTTAATCGCTATAATAATCATCGGTAATTTCGTTGATAAGAGCCCTATAATCGTTAATGTCCATAATGCCGCCGGTAAATAATCGTTTACAAATAGATGTGATTTCGTTAATAATTTCAGGAGAATTATTACCAGCTCGTTTTCCACCAACAAGAATTTCTAATCTATCTACATCAGATACGACGCTGTCGGGACAAGTAGCAAGATCACTTTGTGAAGTTTTCTTTCGAGTGAGACCACCTCCAGTTTTGCCTTTAAAATAAGATGTAGCACGACCAAGTAAACCTTGAGGTTGTTCTGGTTCGTCAGGGGTTTTTTTTGTTTCATTATTTTTTCTACATTTTGTTTAAACTTATTAAAATCATCCATATCTTCTTCTTCTATAAATTCTTTGTTTTCGTTAACGAGATATATAGCACCAAGCCAGTCATCAAAATTTTTAAAATCTTTAACGTACTCAGATTTTAAGAATTTATCTCGTTCATCATATCTTGATGCAATAATCACTGCACGGGGTTGTTTTTTGAGATCGTTAATAACCTCAGGTTTAAAATACATAACTCTTGAAGTTTCTAGTTGTTTTTGTTTTTCTTCTAGTTGTTTTCGTTCTTCTTCTAGTTGTTTTCGTTCTTCTTCTACTTGTTTTCGTTCTTCTTCTTTTTGTTTTCGTTCTTCGTCTAGTTGCTTTTGTTTTTGTTCTTCTTCTAGTTGTTTTGTTTTTGTTCTAGTTGTTGTTGTTGCATTTTCTGAAAAGCCAATGTCACGTCCTTTATGGCCGTGCTGTAATTAACATATCTTATGTCGTCACCTCGAGCTTGATCAACATTGAAACGTAAACGAAAAATCCATCTGTACCATTTATCACGATCAATTTTCTCATCAGCATATTCAGGTTTTAAAAGTCTTCTTTGTTCATCGTAAGATAAAAAAGCAGTTTCAGCTAATTCATCTATATTAAGCTTTGCAATGCTGTTAATGAAAATATTATTAAATCTATCGGATAATTTAATTTTAACTTGGGCTTCTGGTTCTTGTTGAACATCATCTTCTGCATGATTTGTTTCTTGAGTTGGCTGAGCCGCAGCTATTTCAGCAGGAAGTTCTCGTAGAATTTTTTTTGGTCTTTTTAGTTCGCTCCGCTATTTTTTTAGTTTGTTTTACTGTCTCAGTTAACACAGGAACAATGCCTTTAGTAGTTTCAGTGATAGGTTTAAATAATTGTTCTGCGGATTCTGTAAACTGTTCTTGTGTTTGTTGACGCTCTTGTAACTGTTGTCTGACAGAATCACGGACAGGTAGATATTTCTTGATTGCTTTTAGTCGCTCTCGAGCTAATCTTGCTGAGTGAGCTTCACCGATCATTATTATAATGCATTGGTTTAATTACAGCAGCAGGGAGGGTGGGCTAACAAAAATGACGCGCATGATTACATAAACGATCACTCACAAAATTTTATAAACACGAATGTCAACGGCGAAGTAACAGCGCGAACTAACCCGGGTGATTTCATCACTTGTGATCTCATCACTGGTGATATACGGAAAGTTAGAGGCTTCGGTTTAACATTATTGACCTTTTTTAATTTTTTTTTCCGTGTGAAATCTTTGTTTTAAATATGTTTGCTCGAATCCAATTTGTAGGGTTCACCCTCCCTGCTGCTAGTTCATAATGTTTTGTATGTTTTTAATTCTATTTATGTGTGAGGTTTGTTATGAACATTTTAGATTGGGTAAATTTACCAGTCCTTCATTTTTCTCTATAGGGTTGCTTTTTCTTGTTGGTGGATTTTTTTTAGGCCGTATAGAGTTTATTACTAACATTTCAATTTTATTGATATAATATATTTCCAAGTCTGTTATATCAAATTCATACCATATTCTGCTGTACAAATATGTTTTGGCAATTTGTATTCTGGCTAACGGGTTGATATGTTTCTAATCCCATGGGGGTTTTTTTGGGTGGGGGGTGTTTTGTTTTTTTTTAGTTTATTTATAATATTAAAGTAATATATGTGTTTGCTCTTTTCTCCAGAGCAGAATCATTGTTTTTATTTATTTCTTAATTTTGTATGATGTAGTCCTAGGTGGTTTCTCTCCAATTTTCTATTATTAAATAAAATGTCTGTTTTGCTATGGTTGATTTGAGAACCTGAAGTGTTACTGAATATTTCATTAATTCTTTATTTGAGTAGGAATCTTTTACAAAGTTGGTACAGACATCTACATGTTGCATTCTTTTTGTAGATTAGATATTTGTATTCCTTTAATTTGGAAATTTACATCGGCCTTTTTATTTCGAAAGAAGACAGGACTTAAAACATAAATGCTGTCGTCTGAATATATGGCATGACTGATCCTTCTTAAGGTGGCAGGGGCTAGTTTCGTAAATAGGTGTTAAGGGTTTGGGTTAACTTAAGGCTATAGTGTGACTTTTTCAGCTATTATTGATTATGAATTTAAAATATGAATATATTTGTGAACTAGGTGTTTTGGGCTTGTGTTGTTCTTGAAATTGATGTCAGGAATGTACACCTTCCATAGATACTCTGCAGTATGGAATCGGGTCACAATTAGTACTTCCAGTTCAGTACCCCATGAATGTTGTTCTAGTCTATTTTTAGATCATTTTTTTCCTCTCTCATTTTGGTGGTGATCGAAGAGTTATATTTGTGCATTTTTGGTAGGGATTTAAAGGTAATTGTTTCTTCTTGAGAATATGAGCTTATGGTGTGGTTGTCTGTGTGCATTTCGGTGACAGTGCACAGTGAGTAATAAGGCCATGGTGATGATCTGGAGGTGAAATCTGTGTTTCATTGCATGTTGCTTTGTTTACAGTCCAGCCACTCAAAAAAATGCTGGTGAACCTGTGACAAAAACTTCACCGTGAAGTCATCTTTGAAGGTATTTTAGATTAACATATGATTTGTATTGATTGTCACACAGTGGAATGTTCAATGCTGAGAAAGAAATGTAGAGAACATATAATTAATTGTGTTCTGGGTCCAATATGTAGATAGGGAAATACCATTATAGTCAGCTAGGTAGATGAGCTACGCCTCTCATAACAGTAAACAGGTGGGTTCGGGGCAAGTAGAATATCTCAAAAACGGCTTGGATGACAACTATTTTCAATTGCATCAGCCTGTTTAGTACACACTGTTTTGCAGAATTATCATCTAGGAAAAGGGTAGACCAACAAGCAGGTCTCCACTTTTTTTTCTGACTGCTCTGAGAAAATAAAAAGTGGAGGCCTACTTGTTGGTCTAGGAAAAGGGCATATGTTGGCACTCTGAGCATCACATGATGTCAAAATTGACCTTCGGACGTTAAAATTGCAGGTATAAATTTGGAGTTGGGGTGCATAAACTTCTTCTGTTATGAACTGCCATTGACTTCTGTGGTCAAGTGGATGATATTCTTATGCTTTGTTTTAATATAGGTATCCAAAAAAAATGGGCCTTTTTGACCTCACTTGTGTATTTTATTTTTATGATTTTTTTTTCCTTACACTAGGCCGGTGATTGCGGAATTAAATGTGCATAAAATCTGGCCACTGCCGCGTTTATACTAAGCTATATCTACCCTCGGGAAACCTCGAATGTTTTACACAAACATACACAACAGGAACAACCAAGGTTTTCCGATTCGAGTGTTAGGTACTGGAACGCTACCACCACGCGCTCAGTAGGCCTAACGAAGAAAGCTGGGCAAAATGGTGCCATTAAAACGCCAGCAAGTTCTGGGACGCAGTAATAGACGAAAATACACATGAAACAGACAAGGCAGCATAATAATTATCTACAACAAACTAACCAAAGGAGCCACGTGCTTTCCACGAGGGACCGTCTCAAGACAACCTAATCGAAACAAGGTAACGTTATCATACATGTACAAACTATTTGTAATAAAAATTGCGAAACTGGTGTACGATAGGATTATGGTGTAGAAGGAACCCGGGAAAACTCCGAGAAGAACCACTGACCCACAGGAAGCCCCTGGCAAGCTTTCACACATACCCATGTATCATGCACTACTCGGCTTTAAAGTACTTAAGCACTTTCACATTTCAGAAGTATGGTTCTTTCATTGTCATATCTCTCATTACCTTAGAAACATTAATCATTTTAGCAAAGTATGGATAACAAATGACAATGATGTGTTCCTTGATAATGTTCTTAACGAGCTTTCATCCCGACAACCCCACGTTATAAAGATTGTGTAATACATAACCCATTTTGACGCACTTGACGGAAGTTTATTTCTTCCTGTGCGCTATTGTACAGATGTGCTTGGGAAAAATAGTATATCGCAGAGCAACGTCAACAGCACATATAACGCTCCAGTCTAACGGAAAAAATGACATTAAAAATGTTTCTAAAGTGCAAATAATCACAGTAACAGGAGATTTTGTTTTCATTTATTGTAATTCTTGACGTTATCAAACCAATGTATAAATAATGAAGTGGTCAGAGTAAGTTAAATATTGAGATTCTCATAAAGGCTGATTGAAAATTTACTGTTAAGTAAAATTTGCTTTTTTATTTTATAGAAAATTCTACTGTAATATTTTTTGAAAAAGAAATACAGGATGCTGATTTAGTTGTGAAATATATCATAAATGTATGTTTCATGTAAATTCCAACAAATTAAAATAGCAAGAGATGCACTTCATGATATTAATAATGAGAGATCCATATAAAATGTTATAACTTTGTACACCGTTCTAAACGGTGTTGCTATCAAAGTTATCTGCTATTAGTCCAATGGCTAACACATGTTCAGTAACACACTGGATGCTTGTTATGGTGGGAAGTTGATTTGCCTGATCAGAATAGCTGATAAAGATTTTTATGAGGACTTGTTGATTGGAAAAAAGATAATTAGTGGTATATATTTTTGTTGCATTTACCAAATGATAATAATAGGATTTTCGATGAAAGTTTCTGTCAGTGTGACTCAAAGTTGATTGATGTAAACAAATATTGTGATTAATTAATATTTGATACTAATAATACAATCATACAGGTTGGATAATTTTAATTAGTACTCTATGGAGATTCAAAAGCAGGTCTATGGGTAAATGGCACCCATTGCCTTGCCTGCACGCACCACTTCATATCGCCTTGCCTACACGCAGTGGTCCATATTTCGTCACGACTAAGAACATATAATCAAAAAATGATGCTACTGAGTCAGTGTTGTATGCACTTGTGCGTAGCAGACACACTTGCATGGTGATGTAGTAATTAATTCTCATTTACCCTGTTTACCCGAAGACTTGGGTTTGGATCTCCGTAATATTAGTATGATATTAATGGACGGAATAACAGAGATCTGAGCAAAGATATAGAATAGAACAATATGAGCCTCTGTATTCAAAAATGTAACAATTTAATCAATTATATAAAATGAAATCGAACATGACATTTGAATGAATCAATTTCTCTATATTTTCATAGTTACCAAATTAATGTGAACTCATTTAGCTATTCTTTTTTAGTGATGAAAGAAATTTTATCATACAATTGAGTGACTGATTGGGCTCAAATTGCTGGCATGTCCGCATCACCTGGTGCTTCCGGTCTTTTCCAAATCACTGTTGGTGACAGATTGACATTTCTGTACTTTTTCCTTCCCCCCCCCCCCCAGCCTCTTTGGGTCATCAACCTCTTGGATGCAGATTGCGCTCTCTTTCCACTGTTTAGTCAGGTATGGAACTACTTTCATTCAAATATGAAAAATAATACCCACCCTAAATATGTCAGGTTTTTCTTTTCCTGGGATCAACCAATATTCTCCTTTGCATTAATTTAGTTATCATCTATCAAAATTCAGCAGAGCTAGCTATGGTCATTTCACAACCTAATGCACACTCTCAATCCTATTGTGAAGTTATGTCCTGTTTAGCTGTTCTCGCATTCTTACTGAGACCATGATATAATTAGCTCTCTCAGATACTATTACTGCCCTGCTGTGGCTACAAATTACCAGCTGATCAATGCCATATGGCAAACGTTCCTAGATTCTCTGTTGAAGAGAATTTACAACCTAATTACACATGAATTAATGAAGCTTCACTCCTTGTTCTACTATATTACTTAGCTAATTAGCGATTCATTGACATAAACATAGAACAATCATTTATCACTATACATGATACAAATCATTTAGGACAGATAATTTACTCCTCACAATTTGTGTCAGTAGAAATGCATGAAATATTACACTACATGATTTCTATTACACACAACTGAAGCTGAGCTCATTCATATAATACATGAGTCATATAACATTTGAGAATTTGAGACAAAATGCATGCAAGCAATTTTCTTCTGAACTAGAAAAATTTAAATATGAATATAAAATGAATAAATTCAATAATCAATTACAAACTTTCATCAATGAACATATATTGTACGCAACTGAGACTGGCCATTTGCTTTATTCGAGATTCGCAGATCCCTATGAAGTAAAATCTATCTCCATTCGTCACCCTTGTCGCTGTTAGAGAATTTAATGAGAAAAGTACTAATTCTGAGAGCTAAATTCTGGCTTGCCTCAGAAACTTAGACTGATTGACTTCACGGGTGGAATTTCTGAAAAGCCTGAATTCTGTCTTGGAATACATCCCCCTCTTTCAGCTTAGCCAGTCAGAATTACTTCTTTAACTTCCAAAACGTTTTATCTCTTCCATAGAAGTCAGAATAATCCTCTCTAGTCCGACTTTGTTAATAGCTATTTTGGAAAATATCATTGTATGATACCTGTTTCAAATGGCCCACAATTTCCTAAAGTTTTCTCTGATTAGACTCAACTCTTATCCTTTTACCGCTATTGACCTTGCTATACCATTGGGCTATTCCATGTTTATAACCATTATTGAACGTACCCAAATGAAAATTCAGTTATGCCCCCCAAAACAGGAGAGGTTAACTAGTATGAGCTACCAAGTTATCGTGAGCCTAGCCAATACATCAATCTTAATGCGTATGTGTCACGCTGACCATGAGAGAATGTACTGCGAAATTATTTCTACAAAATATTGTACCATTACAAATATGGAAACCAGTACCTGTCATTGTAATCAAATTTTTTTTTTATAATCTGTTATGGATGTAATTTATTTTTTTATGTTATAATATCGTTTTCTGTTAGGTACCTTAGTATAATATGGTAATAAACAGGGAGAATTTTATAATTGAAATCGCTACTTAATTAATTCACCCACTGATATTTTGGTTCTTAGCTTAATATATCCTATGACAAATTTATTTCATGGTTTATTACAACCTGTGGTAATGACAGTTTTGCTTCTTAGTGTATTACAACCTGCGCTAATGATATTTTATTTCATGACTTATTACAACCCATGATAAAGATAGATTTATTTCACCTGTGATAATGAAAGTTTTAGATCATTGTTTATTACAGCCTGTGAGAATGATAGCTTTAGTTCATGACTTATTGTAACTCATCATATTCGGATCTGAGACAAAATACACCATAGCATAATGTTGTTTAAAAAATATTAATTTGATAGCCCAATGTAATACGTGTCATAATTAAAATATACCAGCCAGAAAATATGCTATAATTAAAGGCCGTATAGTGTGTGGAGATGCTACATGATCAAAATTGGTTGTTTAATGAATGTTCAGTCATTACAATATGAAACCATATTACATATATAAAAACAGGCCTTATTGTGGGTGGGGGTGTTGTGTTCTAAAAGCTGGATAGTTAATGAATATTAAGTCTTTAAAATAGGAACCATATTACATGTATAAAAACAGACCTTATAGTGGGTTTAGGGTGCTATATTATCAAAGTTGTTTACTGAAAGTTAAGTCATTAAGTCATTATAATAGCAACCATATTACATGCATAATAACAGACCTTATAGAGAGAGTATTTTGTATTGTTGTTGTTGTTGTTGTTGTGGGGCTTAACGCCATTTTTCAGCACACGATAGGCTATACATGGCGGCCAGTATTAATGGTGGAGGAAGAAACCGGGAAATCCGCGGAAAGAACCACCGACCCACGAGAAGCTACTGGCAAGCTTTCTCACATATCCACATTCGCCGAATCTTAGACTCGAACCCACGCAGACAGAGGTGAGATGGCAGTGATCCGTAACGGAGGGCGCTTTAGACCACTCGGCCACTCGGGGCCCCTATTTTGTATTGTCAAAGCTGGTTGGTCAGTGAATGTTGTTTGTCGTTATAATAGGAAACATGTTATAATTAAGGTCCAAATAGTGGAAAAGTGTTGTGTGTGTATAAGTTGGATGCCTAATAAGCATTGAGTCGTCATAATAGGAACTGTCATACTGAAGGTCTTATAGCAAGAGTGAGCTGTAGTATCAGTGTTGGTTATTTATTGAATGTTACATCTTTGCTAACTAAGGTTCCGACACCTTGGCGGATCGAACAAGTATATTGGTGCTTTGTCCTAGTGACATCTATTGGATTTCATTAGTTGCCTCCCTTAGTATGTAATGCCAACTAACCTATAGCGTGATGCATTGTACATCAGCCAAAAATGGTGGGGCAATTAACTTGAAAAGGATATTTGAAAGTTTAACATTGAAAGTATGACAGTGTACCAGAGGGAAGCCATTACAAGTGTATTTGAGTGAAAGGTATTTGTGCAAAGATAGACCAGCGCTGTAAAATTGCTTATTTATCAGTCCATTCAAGTTGTGTGCTCTCCTTGTCTCGGTCACATAGGAACAGTGTTCAGATTTGAACAACTTAATTTTGATTGGCTTGCTGCCGCATCAAATGAAATTCGCAGATCCAAAGCACAGAAATGTCTGCTCGTTACACCAAGGTGCAGATAGGGTTATCTTGACCTTGGCTAGTGAAGATATGAAAGCTAAGGCTGTCATTATTTAATGAATGCTAATTCTGCCATTATAACAATAGCCATGTTTATTAGTTATCTGCAAGCTTGTCTGCATGGCAGATGGGTTTTTCTTCCAATATTGATGTTATGAATATTGAATGTACTTTGCATTCTCTACTATGCCAGTTGAAGAATTTTGTGAAGATTTGCCCTAAAGTTATTTGACACTTTGTGCAACGGGGTGGCCTGTAGTTCTACCAATGGTGTATATTATTTCCTGTGTTTGTATGTTGTAGAATCACCAGGCATGAATAAACTACCTGCTAGTGCAGGGTCGGCAACCTGTTTTACTAAGCGTGCCACTTTTTTCCAGATTAATTACAAAATGAATGAGCATGTGTCACCAGTAAGAGAGTAACACTGTTAAAATCGAGATTTTTGGCTGCCCTTTGCGTGCCACACAAAACCTCTTGATGTGCCACCTTCATGCACGCATGCCATAGGTTGCCGACTCCTGTGCTAGTGGTTGTATCACAGACCACTCCTGGGTATGCTTTAAAGAACGACACTGATTAAAACATAGCAAAGCAGCCTATCCAGTCTAAAACTGGATTTATACATCACAGAGTGGTATTAATTTGTCATAGTTTGGGACACCAAAAATGATACAGCTGGAAACAAATGTATATTTCATGTAACATTTTGAGAAAACATATAAACTCCTAGGATATATTTACACATTTTCTTTTTTGTTTTCCTTTGGTCAAGGTTAAGATTGGGGAGGCATATTTGAAGTGAGGGAAGCTTGTACTGATGCAGCTTTACTGTATTTGCGGCATGATTTTAGCAATACCACTTCAGAGTCTCAAAGATTATGTACAATTCGGACAAACTTTTGTATGTGATGATGTGCAGCCATAAAATGCATATATCATAACATTAGATAGATGCTTTAGCTAATGTTGCAAATATTATCTTCAGTGCTTGAAGAAGGTTTGACCAAAAAGATCTGTTGCGGCAGACAGCAGGTATTGCTGGAGCCCTGTAGCTTTTATAGTTGTTTTCTCTTGACTATTTGTAGCTCTGGTGTTGCAGCTCTAAAAAGTTCTACTTTCCATTGATGTATTTACAGAATTTGTTTTTAAGACAACCAGAACACACTTACTGCTCCAAGATGTACAGCATGTAATCCTCACTGATATTATCATTAAGTTAAGCTTCTGCATAACCATAGAATGATCTGAAAATAAAGCATTGAATAATAAAGAGCTTTTGAATTAAAGGAATATAATTCAATCTAGACTTAAACTGAAAGGAAATGATGGTTGCTGTGTCAGTGTATCAAACACATTAGTTAAGAAAAATAAGTCTAAATTGTTCTCTAATTTCTGAAAGATTCATGATGTTCAAGTTGTCCATAAGTCAGACTGAATACCTGTGCAGCCTTAATCTGGGTTTTGCGAAATTGGTGACCTCATTGTATCAGTCTATTTAGTTCTAGTAGTTAACATGTCCTCATCATACTGTCCCCATTAACATGGCCCAATTATACTGTCAACATTTACGATCCCGCTGTTCATGATGCCAAGTAAGCTGTAACTGATACATCTGCAAATAATTCAAGGAAAGAAACAAAAATGGCTACAGTTGCTGTTCTAATAGAATGTTCTTGATATCTTGTACATTTGGGCCTGCCTATTTTCTTCCCCTATCTGGCATTATATATATCAAGATGCAATGATTCAAATATTTTATCTTCTAGCCATAGATGATGTGGAAAAATGGTCTCTAAACATATGCAATTAGCCCATTTTTACATTGAACAAAGTAAAATAGAACTTGGTCATGGAGTAATACAGGTATCATGATATATCCTATACATCCACCCACATCCATATCGAACTATGTCTGGCATGGATGGATGGATGGAAGATGGATGGGTGAATGGATGGGTGGATGAATGTATTGAGTAAGAAGGAGAAAAGAAAGAGTGAGGTCTTTATTTTAGTAGACCATGCTGGTATGACAGTGCTGTCTTAAATACATTCCTTCCTTCCTTCCTTCCTTTCATTCATCAATTCATTCATTCTCTCAACTAGTAAGTCATTTCAGGTTATTTTATTTTAGAATTTTTTTTAAGATTTATTTATTTTGCTTTTTAATTTCTTTACTTGTGTCTTCATATTGAGAGAAAACTGTTTCAACCTCTCCATAGGTCTCATCAGGTGGTAGTAAGTAACACAACTGCACATAACGTACATTGTGTTACCTACGAATTTCCCCACTACAGTTTTCCCTTCTGTACATTGTGTTCTTCATGGTGTCTTTGAGCACTGTCATTTTGCACATGGAATTAAGATCTTTTCTATCTGCAGTGTCCATTGGCTCCTGCTAAACCTGTGCATAAAAGTTCTATTTTACTTTGTTCAGTGTAAAAATGGGCTAATTGCACATGTTTATTTAAAATTACATCTGTTGCTGTAAAGTTTATTTAACATTATCTTGTATGTAAAATACTAAACACAGTTTGAACAAGACGGGATATAAAAACAGCAGTTATCTCCCTTTAGAAGTCTTTAAAACTGAAAACCTGACCTTGTTAAACACATTTCCATTTAATTTTGAATATATAAAAGGAATCAGAATGATCAATTGAAGCCATAAGCACAAAATCAGAATGTATTTAAGAGATCATAGACCAAAAATGAGGTGATAGCTGAAACGCAAATGTGAATGAATTCTGAATGTATTTCATATTTAAAATGCAACCATACCATGCAGATTTGGCAAAATTACATATTTTTCAGTCTGTAAGTATCATTCCCAAAATGGGATCCTGGACACGTGCAATTTGAGGGAACATGCTATGCTGAGTTATCATATGGTATGCATGACCAAGCTAGATGAGGGAACATGCTATATTTAGCAGCCTCATGGAATCCATGACCCATGTTATATGAGAGAACATGGTATGCTGAGGTACCTCATGGAATCCATGGCCCATGTTATATGAGGGAACATCATATTCTGAGGTGCCTCATTTGATCAATGGCCTATGAAATATGACGGAACACACAATGCTGGGGCACCTCATGGATCCACAGCCCATGTTATATGAGGGAACATCATATATTGTGGTACATGTTTTGATCCATGGCCTATGAAATATGAGGGAACATATTATGCTGAGGTACCTCATGGGATCCATGACCTATGTTGTATATGGAATCATGCTGAGGTGGTTTGTGTTGGAGGTATAGTGCATACATTAAAATATTTCTTGCATAATAAGTACTAGTTTAAAATCAAGCAGCAGTTGCCAGTCCAGAATCAAAAGCATCCTAAGTACATGATGCTAGCTTACTATGAATGAATTATGATAGATCAAGCCCATGATTAATGCATACTGGCTAACATGAGATAACACAGTGCATTTTAGGAAATATAAATTGGCAAAACCATGAAGCCTTCTGTCCTGATTCACCAGTCCATTATGTTTTGTTATTTCAGATTGCAGACAAAGCAATTTGACCAACTACCTGGATCAGGACATGGTGTATTTATCCTGGATGTTACGTGCTTGGTCCAGATGCAGTGACACTTATTAACTTATTTATTCACTACTGATACAGTCATCATTACAATCAGATTCAGCATGCAGTATTGAATCGGGTATATTTTTTCTTAATTGAATGACTTTGAGTATTCATTTATATGTTTGATAAGGCCTATCAATTTTCTATATAACCAATTCCATTATATATAAAGAATATCTGTTTTCTATTTTTGTCATTAGTTTAAATCAAGTTTTGTCTTTTAAAATTGCTCACATGGTTATAATTAGCACCACTGTTTGCAAGGATAAAACAGGTACCACTGTTTACAGGGTTAAAGTTGGCATCACTGCTTATAAGGTTAAAACTGTCGCCACAGCTTTACAATATTAAAACTGGCGTCACTGATTACAATGTTAAAACTATCATCACAGCTTATAATGTTAAACTTGGCATCACAGCTTACATTATTAAAACTGGCATCACAGCTTACAATGTTAAAACTGTCATCACAGCTTATAATGTTAAAACTGGCATCACTACTTTGAATGCTAAACTGCCAACACTACCAGTTATGTAAGACTGGTGTCACTAAGTAAAGTCAAACAAACACCACTACTTATAATGAATTAATAAAATATTCTTAAATGTCTTAAATGCAGGCCATTCTGTTAAACATACTAACATAGTTAGTACACTATTGATTTGGAACTATTCATTTTTGCAGAAACAATTTTTCTATAGTGGGTCTTGCTTTAGAATGTTGTTCTAAAACCAATGAGCAATGGTCCTTCTGCAGAAAAAATAGGATGCATTAACCAGTCTATTTCAGACAAAAATATAAAAAAATTGAGGCCTACAAAAAATAAATTAATTCGTAAGAAAAAAGTTCTTTATATGCAAAGATCTTATGTAAAATGTTTATTATATTTTTATTGCATTGGATAATAATCTTTTGGTTCTGATCAGTTCATTTTAATTCAATTCCTGTATTATATTCAACACATACACCATTACACATTGTAAGAAAAGAAAAATAAACTAATGAATGAAAAGGTATTTGGTGGCATGTATATACAACAACCACCTATCTGTACAGAACAGTCTGGTTCTGTGATTTTCAGAAGATCCACATCGAAATGTAGGTACCATTTATGCAAAATTTGTAAATAACGTAAATTATAAACATAAGACTATTATTTAAATCTCTATCTGAGTGGATATCAAAACTTCCTGATAGGGGCATATAAAAAGGTAAGCAGCAAAAGGAATGATGCATGGAAAATTCACTTATTTCTATTGGAAACGAATATATTTTAACCAAACTCACACACCCAACTACCTCACCCATAATATCTGTTGTCCCTGAGCAATGACTATTCTTGATGGCAATATCACCCATCAGAGACACACATATAGGCACTGGGTGCCGTATACCAGCTGACCTGGGTTCGAATCTCTGTAGAGTATGAATTAAAAATTCTCTCATTTGTATGATAGATTTATTTGTATTAAATATTAATTCTGCCTACTATTATCAAGCATTCTCCTATGGCATCCAGAGATAGCACTTTCCGTTCTCTATGTTGTATATTTAAAATTCTCTATAATAATTCCTATATATCTTGATTTCTTTCATAGGAATCCGGAATGACTGTGTAGATAGATGAGAATTAATTATTAGGTCGTCATGCGAGTATGTCTGCTACAAAGGAGTGCATATAACACGGACTCAGTTGCATCATTTTATGGTGATTTATGCTTTGTCGTGATGGAATGTAATGAACATTACCTCCATTACGAATTTACAACGTAATATTACTATGCATCATTTCATAGATGAGAGGTTTGCTTTATGTATGGTAATGTGTATAATGTACTTAACCAGGACACGTCTTTCAGCGTTTAGCAAGTGAATTTTGTTACCTGCAGTGTGTATTGGAACACGCTGACTCACGATGTTTTGACACCATGTAATAAACCGATTCGGTATGTATTGTAACCTTGTATGATTATTTTGTGCATATTTTACTTGTTAGTCATATCAGTATAATGAAATTACCTTGTATCATGTATAATTCCATCAGAACATGGTCAATTTATTTCATAATTCCAATGTTTTGCTGTGCACTCGCTGCCAATACATACTAATCCGCCATTTGCACTCTTTTGGACAGCGAGAACTATGGAATCTGATTGGCTATTGGTCACATGACCTTTTTATATAAATAGCACCACATGCATGTAATGTAGAGCTTCACTGTTATCTTGTCCAGCGTTTGGAGCAGACGAAAGTAAATCATCGGGTGACGTTGTAACCATTTCATCAATTCTAGAATGTCTCAAGACATAGTCAAGTTGCAATGGTTAGTACCTAATGAAATTTGATATGCTTGTTTGACATTACGGGGAATTCCAGAAGTTATTTATTATTCATGAGGTGACGTCTGCTACCGTATTGATTGAAATGATTTCACCTTCGGTGAATTATCACCGCAATTAACCTATGTAAGTGAAGCCGAAAGATCATTACAATCTAAATAATCATGGGAAACACACATATTGTTCCCTCAGGAACTGATATATAAGTTGATTAATGTTATGATATTCAGCACCTTCAGCTCCTGAAGGTTAATATTTCACCTTCACCTTATTCACTGCCACGACTTAAGCAACTTTTTCTTGTACTTCCATGACGTGAATTCTATGTGATATAAATCATTACAAATATATTCTGAAATCCACTCATAGATAGAGAAGGTGCAATTATATTTGAAGCTCCATTGTATCTTCCCCCACGGGAGTCCATCACCTTTGTCTCCCGTGATTCTCTGGTTTACATAAGTCTAGTATTAAATCTTAAATGTTTATTTATATGTAACTGTATTGACATTCACTAATTGCATGTCTACCTGTTCTTGTCCTTAAGGTAATTTACAAATAAATACTTTCGATGTTTATTCTATACGGTCTTGTGTTATTCTTTCTAATCAAAAGCTAGACAGGAGGACCCAAAAATATTGTAGCCCGGATACGGCATTACAGGAATATGGGCTGGTGTGTGCAGGCAGGGCGATGGGTGCCACTTACCAGCGGACCTGGTTTCAAATCTCAGTAGAGTATGAACTAAAAATTCTCTAACCCATATGATATTATTATTTGTATTAAATATTAATTCTGCCTACTATTATCAAGCATCCTCTTATAGAATCCAGGGTAGAACTTTCCGTTCTGTCTGGTGTATATTTATAATTCTCTATAATTAATCCTATATACCTTGATTTCTCTCATAGGAATCCGGAATGACTGTGTAGATAGATGAGAATTAATTATTGGGTCATCATGCGAGTGAATCTTCTACACACGTGTATATAACACCGACTCAATTGCATCAATTTATGGTGTTGTATGCTTAGTGGTGATGGAATATGGACTGGTGTGTGCAGACAAGGTGATGGTGCCCTTTACCTGCAGACCTGGGCTCGAATCTCCGTAGAGTATCAAATAAAAATTCACTAACCTGTATGATAGTATTATTTGTATTAAATATAATTCTGCCTACTATTATCAAGCATTCTTCTATAGAATCCAGGGATAGCACTTTCCGTGCTGTCTGGCGTATATATATATATATATATATATATATATATATATATATATATATATTGTTTTCTGCTAAAGTAAAGCCGTTTGATGGTCTGCATTCTCAGATTGTTCTTTTTTACATGCATGTATCATATATTTCATACCACTAGTACATAGTAATTATCATTACTATATGCCAATTATTGCTACATCCTAAACACTCGTGTTCAGTTTACGCGGGATATTTTTTTTTATTAGGTCATGTCCACTTTGAGGGCAGGCATATCCACTTTCGTGGTATGCATGTCCACATTAGGGGTCAAGAGTCTTAGCAATTTTCCTGTGCGAGGGTCTTAATGCTATGTGCCAAGCAAGGCAACTGTTTCGTGCGAGCGGCGGGTGCGGGCAATCTACTCTGAGGACATCGTCAGGCGTGGAGTTTGACTGTGGCGATACATCTGTCAAAAGTTAACGCAGGTGTCCTAAGCTGAGCTCTAGTACCAGTTTTATATGTGTTTGGTTTGACTCGGCCGGTGTTTGAACCTGTGAACTCCAGCATCCGAGATATATGTTCTTACCATTTAGGCCACTGAAGAGATATAGATAAAAGGAGTTTGGATTTTACCTCATTTGATTGTCGAACGGAAATATTTCTTTCCCTTCTGCACCAGATTTCTAATGACTTTCACCGCCATGAACAATGTGTTGTGCTTTTCGATAAGAACTGACTAGTATTTGATTAGTCAAACTCATTTCTGCTATGCAAGCCTTTTTTGTCTTTATACAAAAGAAAACTTTATCTGAATACGTGCAGCTTGTCTTGGAGTTTGGTACGTAAAAGGTGTTAAACTTGGTATCATTAAGTGGACTGCTATGTACAAATATTGATAACTGAACATTGGAACTAAATTTGCAGGCTAGGCATGCAATATACTGTTCTGACTTTGTAACTGTCCAAAAGGCTGGCCTGCTTTAGCATATTTGATGACCTCGGTAAAACTTAAAAATTCAAGCCGATTTTATAATTTTATTAAGTAACATTTTATAATAACTCATAGTGAAAACATATGAACCCATTATTTATTGTAGCTGATAATAGTTACGAGAGAACTAACTAAATAATAATAATAATAATAATAATAATAATAATAATAATAATAATAATAAAACAACACTTAATGCTTCTATTTCACAAAATGACCATAATTTTATATCAGTCCATTGAAACTATTTTTTTACAATCAGTTAAACTCGTGAAAGTGCTTAATCATAATAAGCTATACACAGTATACTAAAATACGTATCATGGTAAAAAGAAATTTCTGGCAATGGCACATGCAAAGCAGACCAAACTGCTTGCAAGTCTAATGAATCAATGTGGATAGAAGTCATACTGAATTTCAAAGCTAACTATTACCGAGCTCCGCGTCTATCCACACTGAATGAAAGAAGATTAAAAACAAGCGGAAAATACATAAAAATGTCAGTTTATAACAGTTTTTCAAAATATCTGCCACAGAAAATCAGTAAGGGCAGATCCTCAACCGTGGCGCCAAAACACAGACCAGCGTGCGGTGAAGCACTGTCCTCCCTATATATAACATGAATTGATAGGGACAAGATACAAGCGACAAGCCACACAGGAAAGGGTATATATATGATGCGCCCAAAGGGAAAAGAATAAATTTAGGAAATAGGCAGCATAGAAATAAACTAGAAAACATTTGAAGTTACATAGCCGGCATCTATACGAAGGGAAATATCAAATAAATAAGACGAATCCACATCACAGGCATCTCTATGGAAATACCAACGGAATACGCTGTGGAGACAAGGAACACAAAATGGTGACGTACCCAACCTTCCTGAGAATACAAACTGGAGTGAGAATACTTCAAATATCAAAGGAAAAAGCAACAAAACTGACACAGTTTTTCTATGTACACGGTTTTCAAGTAAACTCCTAGTAAAAAGGATGTCTCTATGGCAGAAAATGCAACAGATGTGAACTCAAAGACATCTCACAGGATATTGTAACCCCATCCCCCCCAAACAAAACTAAAATATACAACAGGAGAACTAATCAAAACTGAGAAGTGAACTGAATGGAACGTACGGAAAGAAACATTAATTATAACAAAAAGGAAATGATACATCAGGAACTAACCATCACGAACCCATGCAGCTACGAGATATATAAGAGGGAACTAACATTATCGCCAACACAGATAAACCTAGAAAGAAACAATACCAAGAAGGAAAATAATTACAACAGGGGCAAAAAGAGAAACAGTACAAAGAGAAAACAAAAAGAGAGAATTAGTACAGGAAGAAGGAAATACAAAGAGAACCGGTGCAAATTGAAAACAAAGGAAAGGAGAGAATGAAAAACGAACATAATTCTGATCTGTATTTGCGCACCGATGTTTTATTACTAGCAGATGCATTTGAGGCATTTCGTGACACTGAAATGCGAGTGTATAAGCTTGATTTCGCGCAC
Source organism: Megalonaias nervosa (assembly GCA_016617855.1). Taxonomy (NCBI): domain Eukaryota; kingdom Metazoa; phylum Mollusca; class Bivalvia; order Unionida; family Unionidae; genus Megalonaias; species Megalonaias nervosa. The sequence goes on along the minus strand of JAECUM010021431.1, from coordinate 19,547 downwards.
TATTTTACATCATCGAGAATCGCTAGTGCACTTCTATTAAAAACGAAGATCGTGTTGGAACTGCTGACAGATAACGCTATTCATGTGTTTATCAAGCTCCCACTTAGTAGTGGAATATTTATGGTAAGTCAACAATAGGTGTGCCCAAACAACCCTGAGATAGACCAATATAACCCCTCTGTCCAAAACAGTTACATCATGAATCTTAACGTTAATCATTTTCAAGGTTAGGCAATGATGCATACGTTACCTACTTTGAATGTATTAATCCAGCACATATTTATTGACATGCAAGACACGCACACGATTACAACAGTAATAGTGACTATGGATATTTTGTTGAAGTTGACTTATAATATCCCGAAGAAATTCACCACACCGATAACGATTATGCATTAACACCAGAAGAGTTGTCACTGTCTCCTGAGTGGCAGTCCTTTATCAGTGTGTAATTGCTGATGAATCAGAACGTAAATTGTACAAGCTTATTTCAAATCACAGGATCCAACACACGCATTAAACGTACATAATCTGCAGCTGTCCTTGTGATTGGGATTACGTGTAAGTAAAGATGAATGCGTGCTTGAATATTACCAACAAGATTGTATGACACAATACATTCAAATGAATATGGATCTGAGAACAAAGGCCATTTTGTAGAAATATTTATTCAAGCTTGTTAGTAATTCTGTATTTGATAGGAGGAAGAAGAATTTACTAAAACAAAATCGAGTCAACCTTGTTCGTAATAGCAAACAAGATACACTACGAAGGCTTATTGTTAATCTGGCGTTTGAATACCGAAATATATTTCATGATAGACTATTTTTGTTCATAGTATAAAGCAAAACTCAAGTTGACAAACCATATTTATGTTGACTCGGCAATACTTGTCTTGTCAAGATGCTTTATACCAAAAACAAAATGTTACTGATGCATATGACCAACCGATGACATATATTCAGATATCGCAGCAATCGCACTCGAGAACAAATTTGAGAACAGCGACTTCGACGTAAAATGTAGTCTAATGTGGTTGAAACGAAAAGCATTGAAAGAGAGAAAGGAGTTCCATGGGTATTTGTGCAAAAGGATCTCAGACAAAACTCGTTTGTGGAATGTCTTCGAGAACGATGTGAATTCATACATACAACAAATATGAATAGGTGATGGATATTTTCTGACCGAATTATTACTTACGGGTTCGACGTCATGCGATTGTAAATCACTAGTACATTGATACGGTTTTCATAAACGTGAAGGTTTTTGCACCACATCGAAACTATATTTTCCTTGATTGCGACTCTACCATTACATGTTTGAACATGAACTGGATTTGCAGTCCGAGCTTTTGTGTGACTTCGCCATAATATGAAGATATGTTATATACAACAATTTATATACCCAATTGCACCACGAAAAGGAAACTTCAATGTCATTGATTTATCTGCACAAGTAGAACCTAAACCTCCTAAGAATAGTTAAGATGGAATCAGTTCAATATTAACCAGTTTAATATTCTCTAACTTAGCGCATTGGTTTTTGGTTATTCTGAATCGGGAAAAAATCAACTATTGCTGAATATGATTGTGAGATGGTTAACGTAGAATCGATTGTACGTGATTGCTCCGTCAGCTGATGATCAACCGTGTTATAATGCTTTCAAAGGTTATAAGAAAACGCCGAGAAGCAAATCGTAATCCATCATTCATTTTTGTTCCACAATTGATTAAGCGCCTAATATTGATGATTTGGATTCAAGTGAAAATAATATTGCCGTGCACAACGATGAGATACTTAAACATGAAACAAATCCCTCTAGAAAATTTTCACAAAGCACGCGTACCTGCAACATGTTGATGATATTTGATGGTACTAAGTACGGACATGCAAAACTTCAGTTGTCTTTGTCGGCCGCCAAGTGTTCGTGGAATGAATTTTGCGACATGTTTGCTGAGGCCACCAAGGTCCCCTGTAGATTTCTCACAAGGATTTGAAAGGTGGACGAACAGAAATATATCTGGCCAGTTGAGGCATCACTGATTCTCACAAAACAATTAAACAATGATCATAAACATATAAAATACCTCTTTTTGCCAGTGACGCCATAGACGTGTATGAACAGCTACGCCGTACAGCAGTTCGCGAACACCAGGAACTGTGTAATAATGTTACAGAAGGCCCCGAAAGTGTCAAAAATGTGTTACAGGCAGGACAAGCTGCACGAAATGATCTCACATCAAGTTTTCAACAAACATTTGATGAAATGATTATTGTTGATACGATTCCATTATCGAAAAACTATTTATTCAGAACTTATCAAAGCAGCACAAACTAGCCACAATAGGATTGCTAAATTCTATTCTGTAGCTGTTGAGGATAACATTATATGAAATAGTTATCTTGGCTGGGGTAAAGAATGTTGACAGAAATGGAAAATTACCGACATTGCGAGCGAAAATAAGAAACTGTGAATGTCGAGTAGCAGCAGAGGAGGTGAACAGACCACTTGTCTGAATTGTCATTTGTCTGAAAAATAAGGGTTCCTACGAAGGCTGAAAATAATGTCGATAACGCTAAACCAAAACCTCTAACTGACCACCATGAGATTTCTCTAATTGGGTTAGCTTATCTCGTTACTTTATCTCCGACTTTTTGTTTTTATTTTTTTATGGTGTGTTTCGTTTACTCGCCGGGTCACTCAATATTGGTCGTTCACCTCCTCTGCTGCTGTAATTAACCAAAAATTGTATCCAGACCTATACGATACCTAGATCTTGGATCATATAAATTTATTGTAATAAATCCGTGTGGAGTAGCTTGTGTTTTCGAAAAGAAGTTTTTGAACTTGATTATGTCCATATCCCCTGAACACCAAGTTTGATGAATATTTCTCAGAATATGTGTATCTACTTCATTAAACACGACTAAAATATTGCAGTCATCTTTGATCACATTAGGTATTTGTGTATATCGCTGAGTCACATAAATCACGTCAGTATTTTTATGCCTGCCTCGAGCAAATCTCCGAGCTGGATTTGATTGTTTATCTAACATAATATCGTCATATACTACTAGGTTATTAATAAATCCATCAAGATCGTCTATGGATGGGGCTTCATCAATATCGGTAATAAAATCAACAACATCATCGCCGTCTTCATTCAGCAATTTTGCGTTTTCGTTATAGTCTTTAAGTATTTCATAACACCGTTGATCATCTACAGATGGTGCTACCAAATATAATTTATCCCACTTGAGCCATCTCATTTTCAGATTAAGCAATAATTGTGTCTTACCAGATCCAGATGGGCCTATTATAATCATTCTAATAGAGTTTGGTAGTGCTGGATGGTGCTTTACTGGTTCTAGCTTTCGTGTCGCTGAGAAGTCAATTATATCCATATAATAAATAATATGAGTTTATATTGTGTTCGATGCAGAGTACCCACGTCCACCACTGGATTAACAACAATAACAAAAAATAAATAAAAGATGTGCAATTACAGGCAAATGTGTAAAATGTGGCACAAGAAAATATAAATTTATTTCATGGACAAAGACAGGTGGTGATATCGCTGCTTCATTCGGGAAATTAGCAGGAGCTCCATGGGCTAAATATCCGGGGAAAAACACTTACCAGGATATAATTATTGTGGTCCTGGAACTCGACTTGATATCCGACTTGATGATCAAGATCAACCGCGACTTGGAGAGTATCCAATAAATAAGACTGATCAAGCGTGTCATGTTCATGATGTTGCATATAAAAGCAAGGATTTACAACAATGGCATCTCGCAGATGTGAAATTGATTCATGCGTTAAATTCTATACCCGATAAATCTCTCAGAGAAAAACTTGCTAGCTTCTTAGCAAAAACTGCTATGAAAGGTAAAATAATGTTAGGGGCTGGTAATTAATTATATAACTATTATAATGGAATCTGTTTATTATAGCCCAAGAGGATATTGGAGAGGCAGAGCAGCGATTAGTAAACTTGCTGAAGCAGCAAAAGTCTCACGTTCTGTTCCTGCAAATTGGTTAGCACGACAGGCAATATGGCAAATTTATCTACCACCACCTAAAAAAATTCAGTACGTACATTTTGATGTCAGCACCCCTAACGAAGTTCATCAAGCAGATATTTTATTTTTACCACACGATACTATTAAAATTGGTAGACGTCAATCACGCACGTACAAATACGCGTTAACTGTCGTTGACGTTGCATGTAGATATAAAGAAGCAGAACCACTATCAACAAAAACAGCATCTGAAGTTGTATCTGCGTTTGAACGAATTTATCAACAAGGACCCGGACCACAAGGTGGTCTACGATGGCCACAACTATTACAGGTTGATCCTGGCAAAGAATTTCTTGGTGCGGTATTATCGTTGATGAAAAAACAACGTTAAAATCAGACGAGGACACACTGAAATTCATCGTCATCAGGCAATCGTTGAACGATTTAATCGAACACTTGCTGAGCGGTTATTTGGATATCAATATGCAAAGGAAATATCCACTGACTTTAAGTCTGGTGAGAGATCTCGTGAATGGGTTGCAAGGTTACCAAGTGTGATAGCTGCTTTGAATAATGAAATTACTCGTGCATCTTCTATGAAGCCTGCTAATGCAATTACCAAAAAATATATACCAATACGCCGACGTGAATCTTCTTCTCAACCAGTACTAGGTAATGTAATTGTAAGATATTTATATGAACCTGGTGAACTTGAAGGTTGTAAAAAAAGAGCAACTGATCCTATCTGGAGTGTGACCACACATAAAATTTCCAGCGTGGTAAGATCCACTGGTAGACCTGAAATCTACAGACTAGATTCTACGGCTCCTCAACGTTGATTTGTACGTGAACAATTACAAGTAATTCCTGAGGACACACAATTACCACCGCGTTCACTTTTGTAAACTAGAAACTCTACGTCGATTACATTCAAGACATATCAGCATCACATTGTCAAGTGTATGACCAAGATCACTATTAATTCGGTCTACGGTGAACTGTCTTGGATTATTACTCGAATATTTCCATAGCATATTACAGTTACAACTTGCACAATGATTATTCTGTCGTTGTTTTAATGTTATAATAAATTCAGTATCAGTATCAAAATCGCGATTATTTTTTTTATCACATCGCTTATAACCAAATAGTATTTTCTTATTACGTCATTGCTAACAGTTTGATCATTATTTTCTGTAAAATTCATAATAACCCTGTGCAGCTGAGATATTCTTCTGACTCGAGACACTGCGAGATAAACTAAATTTGACCATTCGATCCGATCATCGACAATCCAGATATTTGTATCAGAAATAGTTAATCCTTGCGACGAGTGAATCGTTATAGCGTATCCTAACGTCCGGGGAGATTTATCCATGCTCAACACGCTCTCAACACCATCAACAGCAACCAAAACAATATCATTTAATACAAGGTTTTGTATCCCACCACCAGGAATTTCAACTTCAATATTCTGTCGTCGAGTATCTGCTGGGCGATAACATAATGGTACAGGTAGATTTGAAAACTTTTCTTTATGTAACAGAAATAATTTCTCTTGCAATTCATCACGAACTATCTTTCTACTTGTGACTATCAAATCAGCAGGTCTCTATAAATTCAAAAAAATCATTCATAGTAGTTTCTGAAATTACTTTACGCATTATCTCACATTGTATTTTATCTGGCTGTAGTCTGATTAATCTTTTAAATTCGTTCAACAATTCATCAAGAGCTCTATGATCATTATTTATTTCTTCGTAGTAATCTACAAATGATTTTAACCTATCATGCGGAGATTGACCGGCGAAAGATGGTGGTTGACCATGATCGCCACACATTATTACAGCGGTATTTTTAGTCAATAACCATTCAAGGAATATTTTTAATATTTCCAACGATACCAGATAATATACTTAGGTATATATTTCTCACCCATTCGCTCAGGAGTCCATATGTCTCCGCACCATCTGAAGAAACTATGATATGTACATGATTTTACTCCTCGTTCTTTTATTTCTCTGGCGAGTTTATGTGTCGGTGTCAAAACAATTATATCTGAATGGTTGTTCAGGAATAATTTAATCGCACGAGTTGTTTTACCTGAACCACCACATCCATTAAGATAAACAGTCTTATGTCTAGCCACAGGATCATATACAGATGGTGCAGATGACAATTCTGATATCTGATTATTTTTGTAATATATTTCCTTAATTTCAATGTCGGCAGATTCAGAATAACTAAGTATATTTTCTTGTTTTATTCTCCATGATCCCCATTCACCATTACCGAGTAGCGGTTTTAACAAATCCGTATATTTTTTATTTATATAAAACGAATCCGTAGCAACTCTGACAGCGTAACGAGGAAATCTATTTATCATCGACAATAGATTTATCGAAATTTAGGGTAGCATCGAAGATCTTAAATGAGTAAACTGCGGTGAGTCGCCATCAATATAGCTCACAATTGGACCTAGTTTGGTTCCGTCTGATAAATAAGCATTACTTCGACTTATAAATGTGTTTTTTTTCCGTTGTATCAGCGATTATAAAATCGAGTTCAGCATCGTCCATAATTAATTTTGTACAGTGTCGTTTATGATCATATGATCCTCCTTGTGTAAATTTACCAATTATCTTTCTACCAAGATCTTTTGCAAGTTTCTCATCGCTTTCTTTCCTGCATTTAGATATATTATCAGCAATTTTAACAATATCATATTCGTTAAGATCAGGAAATTCTTTCCTGACATCATCAATATTAAATCTATCCGGTTCTGGTAACCAAACTTGCTTCTGTGGACGATACGATATAATAGCTTCATTTACCTTCGATGATATCAATATTTTATTATCAAGCATATATCGTAATAGTACTATTGGAACCCAACATTTTTCTGAAAAATGTTTTCCAAACCAAGCATAAGTAATCGGATGGAGATTTTCCGTAAACTCGAATGATTCTATATATGCGAATCCGGTTAAGTCGAAATTTGGTAAGGGTCCGTTTATCGCAACTCTGGTCATCTCGTGTGATGGATGTCCAAATCTCTTAAAGTATTCAGAACACTCTCTGTATCCAAGAAAACTTCCAGGATAACACGCTACCATATCAACTGAGATAACGTCGCTATAATCGTATTTAGTATTCCATAATCCACCGTGCCCATATTCTATAAAACTTTTCTGGACATCTTCAAGAAATTCCGATCGTGTCGGTTTCCATGAATTTTTCTCCTGAGTAAGTGATCAGCAACTGATGGAACGGTAAAACAGTTATTTAGTAATTGTCCAACCTTGACATCGTCAGAAGTATATTTCAATGCAATATTTTTCATTTCTTCATGAAGAGATTCTGTAGGATAAATATCACCATTAGGCCGTACAAACTGATCATGATAATCATATTCTGAACTTTGAAATAACCAAACAGACACAGTGTCACTTTTACTGATATTCCTGATAAAATCAAATATATGACCATCATAAAATTTTACTGTTCTGTCTCGTGGAAATATTGTTACTGCCAAAGTCCATGCATGTGCGTTATGATCAATAATATCTATCGAAGCTCCTCTTGATTCATATTTCGATTTATACAAAATCTCTCCGGTTAACGTCTTCACTGTTATTGGAAATTTTAATATCTTTCCCAGCTCAGCAACATCTTTAATAGATGCTCCAGTATCTTTAACTGCTTCTGCCCAGGTATTTATCTTTTTACGTCGTAAATCTGTTAAACCATTACCATGTATCGCGTTTGTGAAGTGTTCTGTAACCCGTTCAGCTACACAATTTATTCTTGACACTGACAGTCTCATTGGCTTGAGATCATTAACGTCAGGTTTATTATTCAACGGATATATTGCATAGACAACCGCAGTCACAGGATATGCTCATTCATAATATGGTTTGTCAATACCAGTCAGTATTTCGGGTTTGGAATTTTTATTTAATAAAACAATGTTATTTCCTGACTGCATGCGTACAGGATCACGTTTGTCATGGATAATCCAAGTGTCGTCGTCTGTCCTTACAATAAATTTTATTAAAATAAAATATCTTTGAACATCAAGGTGGTTAATAATCTCTCTTCCACGTCTGTCATTCATTATAGTACTGACAACATTTCCAACTCTGAATGTTGACCACACATGAGCCGTACCATCGTCACGAAATTCCTTCTTAGCTTCACGGATACGTTTGGTTATATCCTCATTTGTTAAAGCCAGATCTTGCATTGAAAAACTAAATTTATATTTTGGTAGTCTGTCAAGATCAAATCTAGCTCCCGCTGAGATGGCGGAAGGTTCAATTGTGGATAATTCCTCCATTATTATAATTAAGACAAATATATATTTAAATTGAATTTTAGTATATATATAATGATTCAAACAAAGAATCGATGTAATTGGCTTATGATCGGATATACTTCTCCTTGTAACAAAGCATGCGTAAATGAATTCTGCGGCTACCATATGCAAAGCGTTAGACATGGGAAGTCTAGGACCAAAACCGTGTGTGCAGTGTGGTGTTGGAGTCAGAGGAAAAACTCAGTTGTGTGTAAAATGCGGTGGTAAAAAGTACAGAGAACTAAAACGATATTACGATAAAAAAAATGTCGAATCTCCTATAAAAACCGCAGAAGATTATCTCGCTAGATTTTCAAAATAATGATTTAGACAAATAATATTATTACATAAATGGAGGAAAAAGAATTTGTAACGCATCCTATAATTAAAAATTATGAAGCATCTCGTTATGGTGTGATCAGAAACTGCCGATTGAAAATACCAGTCGGTAGTGTTGATAAATTTGGTTATTTTGTATTTAATACCAGTAGAAATTAAAATTATTTCTCACATAGATTCATATACGAATGTTTTCATGGGGTCATTAAAAATGGACTTGTAATTGATCATATTGATGGAAATCCCAAAAATAATCATTTATGTAACCTGCAAGCTATTACACCAAGTCAGAATTCTGCACGTAAAAATACAGGAAAGTGTAAAATATTTGGAAAGAGAGGTATTAAAGCAGTAAATACAGAGACTGGTGAAGAGAGAATTTTTAATTCTATAAATGCGGCTGCCAAATATTTTTGCATTAATCCACAATCGGTACAATGTGTCGCAAATCATATTATCAAATCTACATTTTCAATAAAATATGAGCAGTGGATAATATTTGAATATGTCAGATAACTCTGTCCTCTTAACTTAAAATAACAAAAAACAGAATAAATAGATATTTTTTTTTACTGTATAGTTCGACTCTATCAATTTTGCCAAGGGTTTTGTGTAGCCATCACCACAGTCAAAGGTCCATCTTCACTGTCCCTGCTGTCAATGTCACTTTTGACAGAATCAAATAACATAATCTTTCTCAATTGCATTACACGATTGTTCACAATCTTTTTTCTTTCGTACTCGTGAGACAATTCGGATCTAATCTTTTCGATTGAACATGCAAGAGGTGCAGTTAGCTTTACCTGTGTGTCGTTTACCATTGCCAAGGATTCTAACATAAATTGATAAATTAATTTCATGAATCTATAATTGGATACTAATGTGTATTTATTCTCAAATTTTCGTTGTTGTAATGATTCAAAATCACACATAATTTTCTGAGGATCAAGATTATCAGATATCTTTATTCCGTCATGTTGTAATTTTTTAATAGCAGAAATAATATCATTAATGTTTTTGTAGTTCATTATATATATAAATATTTATTTAAAATAAAAATAATAGTCCCCAGACAGGACTGTTTTTTGATTATGATTATGATTATATATACATATGATTATTATTATGATTGTATATATATAATTATGATTATGATTGTATACATATGATTATGATTATATACATATGATTATGATTGTATACATATGATTATGATTATATACATATGATTATGATTATATGATCATATACATATGATCATGACGGCACAACACATAAATTTATCCTAAACTTATCCTAATGGACGGAATGAACGGGGCCTTATCTACGTCCAACAGATTTTGTACACTCTCCCCCCTCCATAACAAACCCCGGGGAGTGCAAAACTACACCCATCACGTGGTGGTATGGTGGGAGAGTGTATTTTGTCTGTTGTGGATACCCCCCAATTATTTTAGAAAAATGGCATCAAAATCGCCTCCATTGACATATGTCGATCATGGGAATCGAACCACGGACCTTGAGCACTGCACCGCTTTCCGATTCATACAAATATACGTTTTAAAATTATTATATAGTTAACCCAATACTAAATAAGCAGGCAAATTACGTACGATCAGTATACTGGATAAAATCACAATTATTATAGCGCTGTAGTGTGGATTTATTTCAGAAACTGAAATATTTTAATTCTACACAGGAAGTCGGGAAGTTGAAGAGTATAGTTAGATCAATATAGCCTGTTACCTGAAAGATCTAATAAATTACATAGTTATAAACAGGCATAGTGAATAAAATCAATCATTGTAAACTGTATATTTCAATTTCCAAACACACTTCATAAAATATACTGTATAAAATATTACATTTTCTGTATAAGTATGCGAGATTAAAATACATGTATATAATATACAGGTAAATAGCTAAAAATAACTCTGATTTGTAATTCAACGCACTTACAAGCCGACGTGATTTAAAGTCATCAGAGTCAAAAGGTGCATAAATATCTCTCTCTGTTACAAATTGCTGCTTCACTAACAGCTAATTACTTACAGAGAACAATTAAATTACTGAAATATTACCGTTACAATGCAAGAAAAGTACAACTATTTTCGTGATCTTATGAATCAACGTAGTAACAAGGGAGATAATCGTTTAATTTACTCCACAGAGAGAGTTTTTGCTCGGCAGAGTTATCTCGCTTCATTATATGTGCAATTGCCTCAAATATTTATTATAGGAAATTTGATTATAGGAAATTTGATCATTTATTCAGATCTTAACAATTTTGAATACTGTTTAACCCATCAGATTGAAGAATTTGTAACCATTTCATTAATCAGAGTACCATTTAACCCATCAGATCAATAAATTTGTAACCATTTTATTAATCAGAGTACCATTTAACCCATCAGATCGATAAATTTGTAACCATTTCATTAATCAGAGTACCATTTAACCCATCAGATCGATAAATTTGTAACCATTTTATTAATCAGAGTACCATTTAGCCCATCAGATTATAAAAAATCAGTAAAAAAAAATTAATATATTATTTCAGAATCAGATTTTTTTTTTCCCTGATTATATCAGGGAATATTTACTCGGACGTTCTACGATAATGCTCTATGAGCGTACATACAGATTAATATTTAGTAATTCTTGTCTTAGATCCAACAGGTGTCCAGTCTGGTCAGTAAGCTTGAAATGTATCTTTGATAATAACGGATTATGTACACGTAGATAAACGGGATTAATTGGCTCAGATACAATTAATCACCCAGGGGGCGCTTGAGGACTGAATGAATATAATATATATCCTTGCTGGGCTTGGCAAGACTTTGAAAGATCTACTTGATAGCTGCCATCACTTACGTCACATACTAGATTGACTGCGATTGTTGATGTTATATTAACAATACCAGGGGAGATATGGCGGCCTCCACCGTGTGGATCATTATTATATTTAAGAATGGTTGGTGGCGGTGCTATTTTTTTCCACGATTCAAGTATCTTTTGGGAATATTCATCAACAAGATCATTAACATTTTTCTTCAGCTCGTCAGAGTTAAATCCTGGAATTATAAATGTTGGTAACTGTTGTGCTGTTATATTATAATGTTTCATAAATAACATTGGTACTATATAATTAATAAAAAAATTCATAACAGTTTTATTGATTAGATCAAGGTCTGCTGCAACGGCATTTAAATGCTGTATTGTTTCAATTATTTGTCGTTTCGTATCCTCAGAATAATGTTGAGATATAGAAGAAAATTAATTTTGTAAATTATTATAAATATTTAAAAATTCAGTTTTTATATCATTTGAATATGATTTAAAGAAATCTTCATTAACGGGAATATCTACACCTGTAAAATATCTATGATGTTCCATATCAGATATTGTAATATATTTTATTCTAAAATAGCCATAATTTCGTTTAGTTTTTTGATATTCTGGTTGTTTTAAAAATATTTGTTTATCAGTTTTAGGTTTTAATATTTCTTTATAAACAGGAGGAGCTTCAGGCCATCCTAACACGGATCTAATCGAACTTTGATAAATATCTACAGAATAATCAGGAGAATTATTTCAATCGCTGCTGATAATGTTGGTTCGTAAACAGTAATTGCTATTTTTGATTCTTTTCCTGTAATAGATTTAATTCTGCGTTGAAACTCATCATTGATCTGTTCTATTTGATAACTACCGGTTGGAATACTAACTACTTGCCAGTCAGGAGTTCATCAGGTTTATTCTTATTTGCAAATACTAATGAATTATTCGGTTGTAGTCCACCGAATGGTTTTGATCTAATATTTGGCCAGCTATGATAAACTCGTAATTGCGCTAATGCTATTTCTTTTGCTGGAATTGCAGTTGGAAAGTTAACGCTAAACTCAGGATTGGTCGAACTTAATGATATCATTGTGGTTTTTGACGGTGCTGTGTTAGTGACGATCTGTTGAAGTAATTCTCTTGACTCAGTCAAGGACGTTGACATTATTATTATTGTTATTATTTTAAATCGAGAATTTAATTCTTCATTTTTTCGCCTTGGCTATTGTCAAGGAATACTTCATCGTAGGTTTTCATTATCGTTGCGAACTCCTTATCAGATATTTTACCATCGCTGAGGTACGACGAAATATATGACGATAGTTTAGAATAAGCTGTTGTTACTGTATGTAATTTCATTATATACTCGTGTAATTTATCATTTGTACATGCAGATATCTTCTTAGTGATAATACTGAGAATGCCTGCAATAGTTGTTGAAGTTGAAACGACAATTGTTACAAATGCAGGCGCTGTCATTGTTATTGTTGATAATAATAATCCGGCTCCAGCAATAATAGCAAAAACTGAGTAAACAATTATATCAATGACAACCATACGTCTGCGATATTTTTTTTACTTTTACTGTATAATCGTCAATGATATTTTTTAATTCAATCATACATTTACATATTTGATTGTATCTGTGATGTTGTATCTGTGACGTTGAACGTCGATGTGGGACTGGGGTCCTTGGGTTTGATTCATTATACTATGACGTTGTCATTTAATTAGGTAATTAATTGAGGAGTTTCAGCTACGAATTCCAGATGCCACCAGTAACGTCTCGGGGGCATTTCCGTTAATGTGAACGTAAATGTTTCTTTGGTGTTCTTATTTAGCATCACCAGTAGAGGATTATAATGTACATTCGGTGATATGAAGTGGCCGCAGTAATTTCCAAACCATACATGGACAGCCTGTATAACCCAGTTAACCCAGTTACTTTTGCGGTATGTTCGAGACTGTTGTCGCGCGGTGTCCATGTTGATGATCCTGATGCTACTGTGTACACTATATTGTTAATTTGTCCGTGTGGAATTTTAATCAGGTTAGTTTTACTAACAATATTAGGGATTCCACTGACAATATCATTGAGTTTCGTGTTAACGTCGGAGAGTTTTATGTCAACAGCTGGTGGACTTCCAAAAAAGTCATTAATAGATCTATTTATATTTCTACGAAAATTTAGAAACGTTTGTACATGATTAAAAAAATCAGCCCTGAATGTGGTCATTTCATCACTGATTGTTGTTAATGATGTTGTTACTGGAATTTCCTTATCGTCGACGTATTTTTTCGTTGCAGCATCAAAATCTAATTCTGGTGTTCTGAGATTATTAATACCATTATTATTCATGTTGAGAAATGTACGCATTATACCACTGTTGGCTAATACGTACTTAGATTCTTGATCGTCGATGTATTTTTTTGTCACGGCGTCTGTATCTGCGGTTGGGTTTCCAAGGTCTATAATTTTATTTCGATTCATGATAATGTAACCCGTGAATGAATCACCAGCTTTTTTGATATAATCGTTGACTGACTTACCAGAATCTTTTATTTTACCTTGATCAGTAAAAGTATTGATATTATTAACAACCGTGGTTGGAATTCGTATGAGTACATCTGGCAGTTGTATATTACTTGTCTTTAATCGTCCTTGTTTATCCTGAAAAAAAACGACTTCATTTTGATCCACACTTGTAATGTTTAATAAATCGTCGATTTCATTTCTGAGCTGGTCAAGAGTTGCATATTTAGATAAATCACCTTGCTGCAGAGCTTTACCACGAGAAGATCTTCCGTAAATATCTACCATTATACCTATTGATATCTGTTTAAATGTGACAACGTTGTATATTCATGCACGACTTTATGAGGTGGCGTTGTTGATGACGAAATAGCATCAAGTACAGCGAGTACTTCACGACCATATATTGGCGGATCAGTTAAATTTTGTGTTGGTAATGTTGAATACCAGATATGAATACTTTGCATGCTGCTAACATATTTTAAAAATTCTTTTGGTGGCGCCAACCCATACGAATCAAAATAAATTATTCCACATGGATCAATTGCATATGCAACCCAGTGAGTGCCATGACCAGAGGTTTTATCGAGATTAATAATACCAGTTTCAATATTGTTTGGTTCTTTTGGTAATTGATCACGCATAAAAACACCTCTGAAGTATTTTATTTTTAATTTTTTAGCAGCATCAAATAAATCAAAATTGGACATGGGCAGAATCAATGAACTGTCCCGGGAAGTCTTAGACCCTTTCTGTACCATGAATATGGGGTCCCTGGCAATCTTAGACCGCGACCGTATACTGGGCCTGATAATCTTAGACGGCCCGGCTGTGGCACGTTTGGTGCTCTTAGACGTCTTCCGTGTTGTTTTGCTCGTGATCATTTTTTAAAGTTTTCTGCGTGTATAATTCCTTGACCCGTTGCTTTCTTTAATGTCATTTCAGCGGCGGTTCCAACAGCGCCTAATGCAGCTGCTTTTGCAACAGCTGGAGCTGCAGCGGCTATTAATGCTGGTATAGCTGCAAGAAGTGGAAATATACCACCAGATTTAACAATATCTTTAATGGCACCCGCAGAAAGATTAAGTTTTATACCTTTATTTGATTTTTTGGCTTCATTGAAATGCCTGAGCTGACGTTCTGTAAGAGATAATTTATTTTGACCACCTGCGATCTGTTCTTTTTTTAACCAAATATTTTTATTCTACAGTTATCTTTTGATGCTGTATCCTTTTAATCTGACCAGGAGTCAGACTGACACTAACGTGATTATATGACATTATAATATTATGAGCGATCTAATTACATGTTTTCTACTGGAGCATCAATGACTCTCATTCGTCCATCAACACCTTCAAGTAACATTGATTTCTCTGAGAGTATGACACCAATTGCCCTATAATTAGCAATAGCTCCTATTGTCACACGAGCTCGAAAATGTATATCAACTACTGATTGTCTAGTTAAATCTAAATGTTCGAGTGAAAAGTAATAAATTGGATGCAACGTTGTAAAATCCAGTTGTGATATTTGTAGACCAGAATCAACATTTTGATCACGTCCCATGAATGTCATTAATCGATGATATGTACGTGCTACATGATGTTGATCAAAATTTAATAAAATATCCTCGGATGGTTCTTGATGTCCATTTATCCTCAGTGAAACCTCAGAAACACCAAGATCGTCAAATATCATTATACTGCGATTTTGACTATTTACTCGTGCAGCATCTTGTAATGCAATAAATATATGCCTTGGTGCGGCTATTCCTTGCTGAGAAGCTATCTGCCATGTGAATAAACCGTTAATTGTGCTTTGAATACTATCTGTGGTCATTCTCAACCATGATAACATTGATTTACCACCTTGACTCATAAGAGATAGTAAACGTTCTTCTTCGGGTATTGTTGGAGTCATTACCGGCATCCACAATGAAAGCTTCGTAAGAATTACTTTACCAGCATCACCAGCGGATCGCCATATTGCATCATCGTCTGTAGCCTTTCGTACGAGTACAACTGTATGCTTAGCTCCGAAAATGACTTTTCTGACATTTCTGCAAAATCCAAAGATATGTGACAGTGGAATTGCACATGAAAATGCTCTTCTATTACCTTTTAACTGTCACGGAATTGTATAAATCTATTTCTTTATTAAATACATGTACTCGGGTTTCGTTTCTTGTGTGCAATGATACCCGAGGGTGATTGATGTATATTCTGCATTACAATGAGTTCGGTTCATCCTATGCCGCACGCGCGAAGTGCTTTCGATGGGAAAACCCGAATACATGAATTGCACAGACCATGTAAAGCTACATTGTCTGTGTATAAATGTCTCACAGTAAGATCAAATCGACACATTATAGAACGTTTTGTCAGTCGGCAGTCTACTTAAAGACCTTCATATCTCCAGCTGTAGAGGTATGTAAGTTATTTATTTCTTATGTGTATTGTAAGTTATAGCTATTGTACTACCACGTTTATTTTCGTATTTCTGTAGCTTCGACTTGCGTAGTATAATGCTAATATTTTCTATTCGTGTCTGACTTAGCAAGAACTTTACAAAGTTGCATTTAGTTAAGAAACGTTTAGTGCTATAGGAATCATGATTCACAGGTTCACTTCTGAACCTGTTTATTGTTTTGTAATGCAGGACTGATAATGTATTTTTTTTATATAACTTTCCGTATATAACGTCAATACGTGTTATCGTATATGCCCGTGTTATGCATAGTACACGGTATTGGATGTATTTTCAGCTGTTTCGAGCTATTTCGAGTGGTTCGAGTATTTCGAGGATGATCGGAGTGATCCATGCTGATCGTTGCTAGTCAAGTTGCAGGTGATCGGGCGTTGCAGACCAAAGTGGTGGGCGCTAATTGCTTGTTTGACCTAGGAATGAAGGGTGGTCGGTGACTAACTATAATCTTTGCTTGATTGACCAGTGTGACTGGTAGCAAAGAGTGACGTCGAGGGAGTGTATATGTTACTCCATACATGTAATCTTTTGGCCGTGGGCTAATTTCGGGGTCTTGTTATACCCAGTGTTTAGGAAGTGAAGAGATATTTTGTGATATCTGCCTTATTATTATCATTTTACTTTTTGAGTAAAATATCAGTTCACTATTGAGTGAATACTTCATTTGTTTTGCAGTTGTGTAAAACTCGTTCTTTTCATTTTGTGATATACCGTGAATCGTTCTTTCTTTTTGTCCTTGTACCGTGTAAGATCATGTATTTGTATTTTGTTGCATTAGTAGGTTCGTGCGAATTATGTTAATTCGTCCAATATTTGGACCCATACACGCACGTATCAGTCATAATTCGTTTCTTATTTAAATCACAAATCATTAAATATTGTATTTGTATTACCATCAACAGTGTTTTTTTGTTAATCCGAAATCCCAACTCGGTTATCTTGTTACATTAACATTGCTCGACGTGATCTAAATCCTAAGTTGAAATCTGGATCTACAATAATAAT
Organism: Megalonaias nervosa; assembly: GCA_016617855.1. Classification (NCBI taxonomy): domain Eukaryota; kingdom Metazoa; phylum Mollusca; class Bivalvia; order Unionida; family Unionidae; genus Megalonaias; species Megalonaias nervosa. Next base: position 1,962 of record JAECUM010021431.1, on the reverse strand, counting down.
CATACTTTGTACATCCGCGTCGGCGTTTCTAGCAAAATTTCTTGGTTGTCCTATTTCATATTGTTGGTTCTCTGGAGAATTAGAAGCATCTTTCACAAACATCATTGATGGACCAGCTGATCTTGAATAATCATTGCTGTATCTTGCAAGACCAAGTATTGTTGTAGCAACGTCAACGTCTTTCTGAATTTCAATATTTTTTCCATCCATCATGTACGTAGCGCTGTCAAATAACGCCATAATACCATTATTAACAAAACCAATACTAAAATCGTCTGCATACGCTACTGGTGCTGCAGGATTAGCGATATTTAAAATTTCACCTACTTCAATAAATCCTTCAGCGGGTAAGAAATATCTGCTTGTATCCTGAACTTGCAGCTCAATTCGCCCACGCTGGTTTGGTTCACGTGCGTCATAAGAATACTGATAATCGCGCACACTCGTCTTTCAGTACTGGTGCGTCCATGTCGAATGCGGAATCAGATATACGTTTAAACTTTATTATATTTATTATCGTCTAACACGAAGACCACTTCCAGCTATTAGACTAGCGGTTATATTTTTTTTTCTTTTTCTGATAGTGGTATATCAGCCAACTCTGCTAGTTTGATTCGCAGCTTGATTTATTATTTTACTAATATTTGCGGGCATCACTTCAGTGCTAGGTAATTTCACTGGTGGCTGAGGTTTTCGTCGTATTAATCGTGCTAGTCTATCCTTGATTGCTGAGAATGCTTTACTAGCAACATCACCAACAGCACCAATACGTTTTTTCACGAACAACATCAATAGCTTTCATTACCAGTTGCTTTGCAATCGGTATTGCTTTTGGGGCTATCCTTCTAAATAGACCTTGACAACATCACCTAATCCATCTCCGTAGGTTGTTTTGTATACTGGTAATCGTGAATTTATTACCCTGACCATGGTCGGTCCACGTTGAGTATATGTATCATCATCTTATTATAGTCATAGTCATTGTATCTAATTATATACTTAATCACTGTGGTAGTCATCGGCGAGCTCATTAATGAGACCGATGCACATTAATATCCATGATACCACCTGTAAATAATCGTTTACAAATATCAGCTGCTTAATTATTTCTGGGGAATTATTACCAGCTCGTTTTCCTCCAATGAGGATTTCTAGTCGATTAACATCGGAGAGAACGCTGTTTGGACAAGTAATAAAACCACTTCCTTGAGCAGTAAAGCCGCTTCCAGTTGCGCCAGGATCGTCTTGAGATTTTCTTTTCATATTGTTTCCACCATTCTTCTGTACTGATGAGAGAATCTTGAGATACTACTTTTTTTCTTTTTACTTTTCCTTTCTTCTAACTCCTTATCTAATTCTGATGCTAAAGAAAAATGTTGTCGTTCTCTTTCTGTATACGGTAGTAACTCTTCCCTTGCCTTCCCTCTCCCCTTACTGTTTCTTTCTTTTCTATTTCCTTTTCTTGTTTTTTACGTTCTCTCTTCTTTTTTATTTGCTTTTCTAATTCTATTGTTCGTTTTGCCTGTACTCTTAAATCTTGTTATTTGTCTCTGTTCTAGTTGTTGTCGCCTTGCACTTTCCTCTTGAAAATCTAAGTCGCTAATATATTTATTTATTTTTAGTTTATACGCAATATAATCTGGATTATTTACTCTAACTTGATCAGCTCCTGTGTTTATGCGATATATCCATTTATACCAGCCTTCACGATCTACAGGTTTTTCGACGTGTTCAGAACTCAAAAGATTTTCTATTTTTGAAGGTATCAACAGCAAAAGTATGTAAATTCTCCTTGTCATTTCCTTAATGTTTTAAAGCTTCTTCAGTGAATCTCAGTCAGATCAATCTTTATTTTTGTCTTTTTTGTAATAGCTAATTCAGCTGGTTTAGGGGCTAGTGGTGCTTCAGCGCCTTCAGATATAAGTATTTGTTGAGCAGCAGCTATATCAGCTGGAAGCCCAC